>LDKF01000215.1:0-27521 GCA_001026735.1 Rotylenchulus reniformis | reverse complement strand
ATTGAATTTTGAAAATTTTTCTTTTTCCTTATATAAAAAATCAAATTTTTGGTTAGTACCCCCGGGGGTCCTAAAATGCAGGGGGGGGCAATCCTGTCGAATTGCGGTCCCAGAGAAAAAATACATAATAGGGGCTGAAAATTCGCACCCTAGGGGTTTTTGAGTTGCTGATTACGAATCTGAGCTCCGATTTTGTCCATGATTAATCAAATCTATGATTTTTTGTCAGTGTTGATTTTTCGTAAATTTTTAATTTTGCCTTTTTTCACGTTTAAGAAAAAGTTTTTTATGGTCGTTTTTGATGCTAAAGCTTAATTTCAAAATATTTATGAACTATTCCAAGTAATTTATTTCTGACAATAGTGTTATATATGTAAAGTATGTCCTTTTTTATTATTATTTAGAATGTCCTGATATTAAGAAATAACAAGAAACCCTGAAATAACCCTCCCTCTTTTTTTGAAAAAATCGAAGGCCTAAAAATTGCCCAAAATCACATACTAGGGGCAGTTTTTGACGCTGAATCCGATTCTGACGTACATTTTGACGTCCTGGGTCATAAGGCAACTTTTTTATGCTGACGTCAAAAAATAATTTTTTGAAAATTCCATTTTTAGATAAAATACATTTTATGCATAGAAATTAGTGAAAAAATAACAAAATTAATGTTCAGCTGTTCCATGGCCATTTTATTACAATAAATGTATTTTATCCAAAAATGGAATTTTGAAAAAAATTTCAACGTCAAAAAGTTGCCTCAGATGATGCATGACGTTAAAATGGACGTCAGAATCGGATTCAGCGTCAAAAATTACCCCTGGAAAGTTTTGGTTGATTTTTCAAAAAAAAAGTTGCGTCAGTTTATTTTATTAAAATCGGAGCTCAGATTCGTAATCAGCACCTCAAAAAACCCTAGGATGCGAATTTTTAGCCCCTGTTATGTATTTTTTCAACGGGACCGCAATTCGACAGGATTGCCAGGGGGGGATTTATTTTTCGACCCCCCTCCAGAGAGGGGGTCTATTGCAGGGGGGGGACTAATTGCAGGGGGGGACTTAATACAGGAAATACGGTACAATAAAATTCTAGCAAATTCTTAAAAATGGAATTTTTTGGCAATTGATCGTTTAGACAGAATTTTCAAAATTAGAAGAAATTTCTGTAATTTCTTTAAAAAATGTATTTATCGATATTAATATTCGTCGGGAAAAATTAATTAAAAAAATAAAAATATAAATTAAAATTGTTAATTTTTAGAACACACCCTGAAGTGCTTTATTATTTTGAGGTAATAAGAAATTTTACTAGGAAAAAATTTGAATATTATTTTGCAGGAAAATACTTTCCCAGTCATATCGGCCAGTCAAAATTGCACTCTTCATATTGTTCAGAACCCAAAAGGTGTGGATTTTATGCAGGAAGACATTATTACGATGGTTTTATGAATTTTTGACTATTTTATGAAAAATAATAGATTTAAAATTATTTGTAAAAAGTCAACATGTATTTCTAATTTTTTATTTTAAAAATTTTGGAAAATATAAAATTCATTTTTAGACCTTTCGCGAAAAATTTTCATTGAACAAGATCATTATTCATTACTATATTTTCTGCGATTTCAAAAAAACTCTGGATTAAAATTTTGCCAGGAATTTTGTCAGAACATTGATTGAAAAATTTCTTCGAACAAATTGGATTTACTCACTACAAAATGATTGAAATTTATTTTCATTAAAAAAATACACATCATAATATGCGATAATTGAAGGAGGGATAAGGCAAGCGAAATTTTTAAATGATACAAAATTGGACGGGGAATACTCTAGATATTTAGTGATGATGTATTGGCACGAATCTCTTTTTAGTATTTTGCAATTAGCACAAAAATATATGATTTATATTCCAAAAATTCAATTATGGTCCGAAAATTTGTCGTGCTAATTGCTGTTGGAATGAATGGTTAATGAATAAATAAAATTTTATTTTTCAATTTTCATCGGTTACATGGGCATCATTTATGGCTGAAGAGCGACAAATCAATAAAAAAATTTTAAATCATATGTGCTCTTAAAAAATCTAACTATATATGTGGTTTCCTTGTTGAATTTTTATAACCACACGTGTCAACCTTCTTTAAATCGAAAAATGGAATGAAGTCGGAATTAACTCTTGTTTCAAAACAACCTAATCTTATACGAAAGATTGATAATCACACGTGTAATTCTCCTATGGAACATTGATTTGTCGCTCCTTTGATTATGGCAACAATTATTGTTTGAAGCGAATTTTCTCGCCACGATTTCACTGTATCTCTACTCTTATTGGATGCCCACTATTTTCACACCTCCTCGCTGTCTGGCCTCCTTCTCCAGCTGTTTGCGCTCCCGCTCAATTCGCTGCTTGATCGCTTTGACGCGCTTCTTGATCACTGCGCGATCAGCGTGGTTGTATAGGCCGATGGCCTGGAGAAGGGAAAATTCCAAAAATTTTCATAAGAAAAAGAAAAAATTAAGCGTATGCTGTAAACTATAAATTAAAAGATCAAGGCATAAGCATGGGTTAAAATCGGAAAATTGAAATTAGGGTCATTTTCAAAAAAAAGGTAAATATCTCAGGGTTTTTGGTCCGAATATTCGGGTGAAAATCAGTGCAACATTTAAAAATGGTTTAAAAATTTGAAACATTCAAAAAACCATGATTCAAAAATAAATTCAAGTTTGCATTTAAAAATATTGTTAAACCTTCAGCCGTGAGCCATCCAGTTCTAAAAATTTCGGCCCGCTGATCTGGTTGACAGTGAACTCTAAAAAAAGAAAATTTTGAAAATTTATTGGGTGTTAATAATTGAAAATCTCGCCTGGAATGTACTTGTCTAGCCCGATGTGGATCAGCAGCTGGCACACGTCATCAACATTCCAGCGTAGCACTTGGAGGCCCTATAAATTGGAGAGGGATACTGTCAATTTTTTATTGATTTTTCCCATTTTTTTGCGCTACCGTACCTGAGCCTCCACATTTTCGCGCCAAAACTCATGTTCCGCAGGCACAAAGCGCTTCTTCAACGGGAACAGGATACCTCCACCGGAGCCTTGGCCATGGTGATGATGATGATGATGACCGTGTTGGAGAAATTTCTGAGGCAGAGCTGGCGAGGCGGGCTCAGAAATCCTGGTGAAAAATTGGAATTTTTTTATTTATTCTTCCTCTAAGTTAACTAAGCAAAAACCCCTTAATTTTCTTTTTTCGGTATTTATTGGAAAAAATTTCGCATACCATTGTTAGGCCTTATTCTCGAAAATTTCTTTTAAAAAATTTCAGAAATTTATAGCTCCACTAACTCGCCTCACCTGGGTACCGGGCTCTCACAGGAGGACGAAAATCGGTTTCCCGGCACTGTTCCGCCCCTGTACTGCTGTACTCCTCCTCCACTTCCGCCGCCGTTGTAGTCCTCGCCGCAGATCGGTGGGTACTGTACATGCACAGCATTACCATGCTGCTGGCCTTGGTGGTGGTTAGCACCACCGGCTGTGCCACCGCCGAAGATCACGTAGGGCGGTGATTGGTGCGGCGGAGGTGGTGGTGGCGGTGCCGCGGACAACGGCACCGATTGAGCACCCTTTAAAGGGTAGCGATCAAAGATCAACCAGAGTCATTTGAGAGAGGACATGATCCAAATAAATGAGCTGGACGAAAATGGCAAAAACTCCAGTTCTAGAAAATTTATTATTCCATCTTTTGTCTCATGTCCTCAATAATTTTTCATTTTAAAAGGGACTTTGTGTCCCGGGTTTTTAGGCTCCCTAATCAGCCCCTCTAAAATACTGATCCTCTTTTCAGCGTAACCACTTATAGATAAAACAAATAAGTACTTATATGCCCTACCAATCCAGCGTGTTTGACACTGATCAGCTGTACTCCTGCCGGTGGCGGTGCCACCGGCACCATTTGCCCGTCGTTATGGTGCTGTCGTGGTCTTGGCGCCGGATGTTGATGATGATGTTGGTGCGCTTCGCCTGTAGAAAATTACAGAAAAATAAAATAAAAAGAAAAAGTTACAATATTTGTCGGCAATAATCACAACGATAGATTATTTTACAAAATTTTCAATTGATTTCAAACGAAAATATTCCATAAAATTTGTTAAAATAAAAAAAAATTATGCCAAAAAAACATTAATTCCGATATTTTCGCAGATTTTTAAAATTATTGAAATCACAAAGATTATAATAAATGTCGAAAAAATGTGCCAAAAAAGTCCAGTCAAAAAACCTAAATTTTTCAAGAAAGATAAAAATTGTTTGAAATGATAAAAACTGTCCTAAAATGCAAGTGACAAAAGAATTTGTTCTAAAGCTTATCAAATGAAAATTAGTAAAATTATGCGCAAAAATTGGCCAAAAATATTTAAATGCACTAAAACAAATCCAAAATCAATTAAAGTATTATTTTAAATTGTTTCAACAATGCCATAAATTGGCCAAATTGTCCAAAAATATTGACCGTTAGTGCCGTTGTGGTGCCTGTATTGCTCCAACTTCTCCTCCTCCCGCTTCATTCGGCCCTCCAACTCGTCAATCCGTCCCTTGAGTTGGTTCACTAGCTCTGCGCATTCGCGCTCCTTAATGTGCATCTGTTCCGCGTGTTGTTCCTCACGCTTCACCATCTCCAACTCGCTGGAAAAAATTATTTATTTTTTGTTTTGTTTTTTTTTATTTTTGCTATTTTCCCAGCTTGATATAATAAGATTTTTCGAATTTTACCGTTCCCGGAAGCTCTTCACAATGCTCGTGGCCTGGGTGTATCGACTCTCCAGCTGAGAGTAATGGGCCCTCATGTTGTCCAACTCCGTGACCATTTCCACCGCTTTTCGCTGGGAATCGGCCTGTGAAAAAAGAAACGTATGATTAAAAAATTCCTATTTTTAAAACCAAAAAAATAATAAATAAAACCCCTGAAAATCCTCCCAATTTCGGAGTAAATTGCATTGGTTTAAAATATTTCTTGATTAAAATTTAGGGAACACCACTAATGAAACCGCAAAAGATATTTCCACATTGTAATTAAAAAATTTCCAATTTTTTCTTTAAAAAATCACACCAGTTCGGACTCGAGAGCCCTAATCCTGGACCGGATGGACGATGTTTCTTTCTCATTGGCATCCACTTTCGGCACTTTTGGTTGTTCCTCCATCGGTGCCGAAATTCTGCAGGTCTGAATAAAAATATATTATAAATTTTCTAAAAACTTTTAAATCTATAAGAAATTTTAACAACTTTTGAAAAAGGGATTTTGGTGGCAAAAAATATCAAGTTATAAAAAATGAATAAAAACACCCTTTAAAGGTTTTTGTTTTTTTAATTGCGGAAAAATCCAGGAAAATAAGAAAATATTATTTTTCCAAAATTTTAAATAGGTATACTTTTTTTCAAAACGAAATTTTGATCTCGGATTTTTGTAGCGAAAAAAAAGGTCTGTGCTTCTATTTGTTTATTTTCTGTGGAAACTTTTACTTCTAATTCCATTTGACCAGATGTTAAATGATCGGTGGAAGGATGAAAATGATTGATTTCCCCCGACCTTTTACAGTGGAAAATCGCAATGCATTTCTGATCAGATCAATGATCGGAAATATGGCTAATGGATCAATTGTAGGAAGAGCAAACACATTTTTATGAATTTTTCTGATGAGAAAATTTATATGGAAAGAAACGTGAAAATTCTATTAAAAACATAAAATATGCTATAATATTTAGAGAAATTTTTCAAAAAATTTCATATGAGAAGATCCAGAGAAAAAACTTTATTGAGAAGCTTTTTTAAAAAAAAGTTGATTAGAAAACAGTTAGAAATATCTTGAAAATTCATCACGAAATTCAGAAATTCCAAAAAAAATCTAATATGCAAAGTCGAAAAATTTAAAAAAAAATAGAATCATATCAAATGAAAATCCATAAAAGACCTAGAATTTCATGAGAAAATCAAAATAGAAAAATTTTAAAAATTTCTCGTAAAAATACCTCTTTAATGCCAGCAATTCCGGCTGGTTCAGGCAATTTTGCCGTTGCCAACTCCTCTTCTTCCTCCTCCTCGGTCGGATCTGGATACCTAAAAAGTTGGGAGTGGGAAAGCTGAAAAAAAAGATAATTTTACGGATTAAAAATGTTTTTTAAGAATTTGGATAATAATTTTAAGTATTAATAACTATTAATTTTGGAAAAAAAATTTTTGATTGATTTTTTGAATTGTTTATATCTTTTATACAATTTTTATGTTATTTTTTAGTATTTTTGCGAATTATTTTTTAGAGCCTTCTCATTAGGGTCTAAAGGCATCGAAAATTTAGGGCTAAAAATTAAAACTTTCAGATCTTATAAGTTAAAAAAGAATTTTACCTGTTAGTAACCATGGCTAACCGTTGGCGCTCCCGAAGCCGGTCCTGCTCCAGGGATTGTCTTAAATGAAATTGCGTTTGCAAAATTTCATAAAAATAAAAATCTTTTCATTAAAGTTTTTGAATAAACTACATATCAAAAATTCGCAGAAAATTTCATTAATAAATTTTTTGATCAATTATGAAAAGAAATTGGGCGGAAGGATCAGGTCGAGTTTAAAGAAGAAAATTCGAAAGCTCAGGATTTTTTATTTTCGCAAATAGTTTTTATGTAAAAATTAGAAAGGCTAAAAATTGCAGCAAATCCCTCTGAAAAAATAAATTTTTTTAAAAAAATGGTAAAATTTCTCTGTAGAGATTTCTCGCCTGATCAGCTGCGCAACTTCGCTGTCCGCAAGGCATCGTTCGCGCCCGATGGTGAAACAAACGCGGGCGCCGGTGGACCGGAGGGTTTGGGCGGCGAATAGTTGGCTGAAAAGAGAAAATTTTAATTAAAAAAATGGTAGAAAAATAACATCAAATTTATAGAGAATTTTTTTTTGAATTTTAAGAAATTTACAATCCCTCCCTAATTCATTTAGCCAGGAAAGGTGGAAAAATGCTTTTCTCTTAAAAATTATAGGATTTTTTCCTAAAAATTCCAATATTAAACCCATAAAAAATTCAAAATTATGATGTTTTAAGGAACTTGCACGATTTTTCCCTATATTTTTTGTATCCTTCAGATTTTCTAAAGTTTAAATTTTATAAATATGGCATTTCTTTAACTGTTTGGCCAAAAAATATGCTAAGAAAATTCCAAATTAAGACGCAAAAAATTCTTTAAGCTGTCAAAATTCTGATCTGGGAAGTTAAGCAACGGTGGTTCAATTCCCAAATAAAATTATTCATAAAAAAGAAGAGTCCGACCTGACGCCGACTAGGGACGTTCCATCGACGCTGACCAGCTGGTCACAGACGCGGATGCGTCCGTCGCGGTGCACCGCGCCGCCGGGTGTGATGGACTTGACGAAAATGCCTAACTTTTCGAGGCCCGCGTCTGCGCCGACACCCATGCCTGGGATAAAATTTTGCAATAAAAATTCCATCAAAAAAATTAATTAAAATTAAAAAAAACCACGAGCTATTTCCTCCTAATTTTTCACCATCCTATACCTATTTTCTAATTTATAATTTTTCTACCCATTTTTATTCCAATTTTTTAACTCAATTTTTGCTGACCTTCCACCTAATATATCGCTATTCCCCCGTCCGATTTCCATAAATTTTATTCCAAATTTTTTCCAGTACTATAATTTCTCCAAAATTTCCCATTTTTCTCCAATTTTCTCTCAATTATCCTCCCGGGTATTACCAATTATGCTGACTCCCAGCCCTTCGGCGCCTTTCTGCAGTTCCACCTCGAACAGTTCCATGCGTTCCAGCCGGCGTTCCAACTCGTATTCTGCACAGCTCGCCACCGGATCAATGTCGTCGTTGCGCCGGTCGTACTCCTCCACACCCTTAGGAATCGAAATCAAAGTACTTTTAGAGGAATTTTTGAGAGATTTTCAAGGATTTTTTGGGTGGAAAATTTGGAAATGTTGGAATTTTTTGCAAATTTGAATTAATTCTAGGTTTTTAGGGTCCTTGGATGGCATATTTTTGAAAATAAAATGGAAAAATTTTGGGGGGAATTTCTTCCTCACATGGGTTTTGTACACTTTGATCGGCGCCGTGCTGAAACTGATCTTGCGCCCGGTGATCGGGTCCCGCTCCGGACTTAGGCCACGGACCGTCTCAACCAACGGCGAGGAGTCCTTCTATGGAAAAAATATAAAACGAAATTTACATTAGGAATGATGGTAAATTTCGTAAGATTTAATAAAAATGAATTTTAAAATTTATCCGCATTAAATCCTGCAAAAATGAAAAAAGTTTCTTTTGGCATAAAGAAAGCCCGAAAAAATTAAAATTAATTAAAAAAATTGAAAATTTCATTTTTGGCATAACGATCGTCAAAAGTTGATTATTTTGTCATTAAAATTTTTTGAAAACTCTTACCCCCTTGGGCGGCGAGTGTTGTTCACGCCCATGCTCGCTGTGCGCCGGCGACTGTTTTGGTTGGGCTAGTTTGGTTGGCCGCGGCGACTGGTGCGGAGGTTGCGCTAGTGTGGGGCTCGGTCGCGGTTCCGAGGGCACCGACTCGCCCGACTCGCTGCCGTTCTGGTGCCCATCCGGCGACTCGCCACCGCCTCCCTTATGTTGCCGTGTTTCAACGGTCGCCGATGATTTGTCCTGCTCGCTCCCACTGTCGCCGCTCGCTCCGTGTTCGCCGAACAATCGCTTCGATACATAGGAGGAGGGTCCGCGCCAGTAGGCGTTGTAGCTGGGCATCTCCTCCTGCTGTTGCGGCGAGTACTGGTTGGAGTTGATGGTGTTGCGACTGAAGGAAAACCGCATCAGTCGCTGTGGTCAAAACTCGCTGCTCGTTGTGTAAAAAATTTGACTATTCCTTTCATTCAACACTCGCTACTCGCCATTCTAACACTCGCTACTCGCCATTTTAACACTCGCTATACATGATTTGCCACTCGCCTTGCCCGTTGTCGTTCTCTCTGTCCACACTCGCCCTTCTTCTATCCTAACACTCGCCACCCTCTAACCTCTTATCGCCGTTCTCCATGGTCGCCGTGTAGCTGGCGACCGTGTGTGTTGCCGCGCTGGGCGCAGTTGTGCCCGCAATGCGTTCCACATCAGCGTTGAACTGACTGATGTTGCGGGTGAATTGGGTAAGCGGCGACGCTGGCGAGTGCTCGCCGCTCGCTGAGGTGAAAGACTGAGCGGAGGCGGACGGCGTCACCTGGGCGCTGCGACTCTTGCCGCCGCCGTTGTCGCCGCGACTGCCTGTTGTGGTTGATGGAGGCGGCGGTTTTGGTGGCACCGCCGGGGGCCCGCCACAACCACCTCCCTTTCCAAATACCGTCGATCGGCCATCTCCTCCGGTGGAGCTGGACCTATACAGTAATCCATGAAGCCGTAACCGAATGGAGATATGGTAAATCAATTAAGAAATATGAATATGGTTAACTCGCATTGATGTATAATGGTATAGGATACAGTAACCGGTAAAGGAATACACGTTATGCCTGCACTTTGTAATATAATTCAAGTCGATATTCGGGTACAGTAGCCACTATAATGATTTCTGTATGTATCATAAACCGTAACCCGCTACAGTACTCTAACAGTATATAACTATAATGTCGCTCTAGTAGACGAGTACGAGGGATTAATCGCTACAGTACTTCTATGCCATGGTGCTACAATAGCTTATATGTCTATAGCTGCTTCACTCAAATCGCTAAAGTAACTTATAACCAACCAATCTTTTTTCCATAACCAATCTTTTGCCTTACCGTTGTAATCGCGGCGAGTAGAACGAGGGCAGTACGGTAGTTGAGGTCTTCTGATGCAGTTGCTGCGTTTGTTGCTGTGCCGCCAGTCGCTCAAACAGTCGCTTCGTGTTGGAGAAGCGTGCGCGAGCGTCAGCACCCATCTCTGGCGCAGGTCCCGCCCCTTGTGGTGCAGGCTCCGCTCCTTGCGACGTTGTCCACGCCCTCTCCTCCGTATCGCTGGGCGGTGGGGAAGGGGAGTAGGCGGAGCTTGAAGAGCAGCAAGAGGAGGGGGCGGAGCCTGATGACATCGTTGATTGGTTGGGCGCAGCTGCGGCTACCATCGCAGCATTCAGTGACCGTTCCAACCTGAAGATGAGTTATTACGATAAGTGAGCATATAGTAGTTAAAAATTTTCTCCAATTTCCGCGAAATGTGGTAAAGACTATGGTATAAAGTATAAAGTATAACATTTCACCGTGCTTGTGCATTAGTTAAAAATGTCAAGTAGTCGCGTTAGTTAAAAAATGGCAAATAGTCACTATTTAATAAGAAGAACCGATAAGTTTATTGGTTCTCATGAGGCCAAATTATAAAAAGTGATTAATGAAGAATATTATGCCCGATTTTATGGCATTTTAGTTTTTGAATTCCCTTAAATGATTCGGAAAAAAGTAGCCTTGAAATGGATTGTTAGAGGTACTTGGTGTCAACCGGCAAGCACTTGGCCTCCCCACTAGTCACAAAGAAGGATTATATTGAAAAATTTTTCTTTGAAGGCCGGAAGTGACAGTGACCTAATAAACTTGCCATCCTAGCTATCTATAAGGGTTGTGCCTTAAGAAAAATTTACGTTTCTGAACCATTTAAGGGAATTCAAAAACTAAAATGCCATAAAATCGGGCATAATTTTCTTCATTAATCGCTTTTTGTATTTGGCATCATGAGAATCAATATAATTATCGAACCAATATACCAATATATTTAAATGGCGACTACTTGCCATTTTTAACTAACGCGCAAGCACCACTGTATACTAGTTGGCATAGGATATTTAGTCTTATTATAATAATGTGCCAGAAATTTGCCAAATTGCTTTTAGTAGAAATATTTTTCAATATGAAAATTCAAATTAATTCAAGCTCACCTTTTCTAGCCTCTTTCATGTTCTAACTTTAGGTATCAAAGCTTTTTTAGTCTTTATCTAACGGATTTGGACTCCCATCCTCTGTCACTACTGATATTGTACGATAATCTCTAATATGGAAAATAATACTCTTATAAACTATAGGATATTAGCATATATGATGAGTGATTATTTAAATTATTGCTTCTAGGGCGTTAAAAAAGTGCCCTTAAAAAATTTAGCCGAAACTTTTTTTGCAGCATGCTAGGCCATAAGTAGAGAATTGCTAGGCCATAAGTAGAGAATTTCATATTCTATTGTAGAATTTTTATCTTTTTGGAATTCGGTCAAAAGTTCGAAATAACCGCTAATTTCATAATCGCGAGAAAATTTCGAACTTTCTGACCGAATTTCGACAAATTACAAATACCGGAAGATAGAATTCAAAATTCTGCACAATGGATTTTATATATTTTCGGTCTGGCATATATTTTTTAAAGTTTTCGGGCCAAGTTCTTATATTTGTCACATTTTTTAGCGCTCCAGCTCCAAATTTTTTACCTGGCCAAAATGGGCGACCGTTGCGCTGCAGTTGATGCTGGCGTCGACGTTGATGTTTTGTGGTGGAATTCCGCGCCACTCATCAGTGCCGTTGCGGAAAGCATAAACGCCGACGGCAAACGCTGAAGCTACACTATGACGCAATGTTTGTATCCTTCTAAAATTCGCCAAATGGGGAATTTTACTAGATTAACAAACAAAATGAAATTATCAGACAACATTTGGAGCAGAAACGAAATTACTATGTGGATTAGGTATATAGAAAAATGAAAATTTTATTTTTTATATTCCCGGAAAATTTAAAATCGAAAGAAAGATACCGGACAACCTTAAAAAAATCGCAAGGCAAATCAATTTTATCAATTTTCATCAATTGTTCCAAATCCGATCGGTACAACAAAAATCTTTATATTGGTAACTTTTATACTAAATAAATTTGCCGGATTTTGTAGCCAAAATGGATTTATGTATTGAAATCAACGATATGTTCGATTAAAGAAAATCTTGATATGATAAAAGGTGAAATCGCTGAGCAACTTTGGTTGGAAAAAGAGCCAAATTTTTAAGCAATTTAAGTTGCATGATAAATTCATGATCCAAATTAGTTTCCGGATAAGTTTCTAGAAAATTAATTTTTTACTCTTGTGAAAAATGAAATTGCAAAATAATTATTAGAGCATAAATGAAGTTGTCGGACAACTTCTATGCGCAAATATAAATTAAAGAATTCTGTCAAAATGAAGAATCGCAAGGATTTTCGGGATTTGCGGAAATGCGCAACTTCTCGGGAAGTCTCGGGATCATCCGATCACACCAGGGTAACCGGTTTCCGAGCAACTTTGGGCGCGATTTTGATTTATGCAATGTGACAATTTGCATAAACAAAAGTCCGGACAGAGGACCTAAAGTTATCCGCGCAGAAACCTAAACTTTCCGCGTTCCAACCGACGATTTGGGTCATCCACTTCTCCCAATTGGGTGAAGTTGCGCGCAAAGTTGCGGCGCAGCCACAACAACAGCAACAATAATAACAACGACAAAGTTATCATCCGATCGTGGCGGGGAACACTTTGTTGTGTGGGGGATAGAGTATCATCAAAATTCCAAATCAAATTAATTCGATCGGTAAATAGGATAATTAGAGTATTAATGTATGACTGGAATCTCTCTAGCAGGTTTTTGGCGTTTTTATACCTTTTTTGGGATTATGATAATTTGGAATAATTCCTGGGATTCTGGGAATTTTGAACCATTCCATTCATAATATTTGGCATTCTTATCATTCAACTTTTGACCCATTCCGGAAATTTAGAATCAATATTTTCAAGTTTCGAGACTCGGGACCAGAGATGAAGTGAATCAAAGATTTGCAATTAATTGATTTTTTAATATAAAAATGTCCATCCAAAAATCCAATCTATGTGAAATATAAAAAAAATCATCAATTGGTCCAATAATCCGGGAATTTTTTTAAAACTAGCTATCTACAACTTAAAAATAAGTAGAAAATTAGTTCGTTAGCCGGAAAATTTTTTGAGATATTCAAAAAATTTCGAATTTACAAGGAAATCCACTAGGACGGGTTTCAGGATGACTTTCTGGGATTTTTTGGGACCGGTTTTAGGAATTGTGGAACCCAACAATTTCTCCGATGTTCTTACATAAAGAGCATAATTATATTATTATAGACCCAAATAGTACACATACAAATAACTTCCCCCTCGGAAATTGGATGTGTTCTTTTTTGCACTCCTCGGCGGACATAGATCCCCCTCTTTTTGCTCCACAAAGATCACCATTTTTTTGATCGATCGGAGCAATTTGGTCGTTGATGATGGTGGTACATATTATTGTTATGGCGGAATATGTACATAGGTATCTCCCAGAGCAATTATTAGGGTGGGATTTGTAGGAAAATAAACTAAATTTTCGCGAAAATGAGGTTTGGCAGAAATTTTATGGTCTACAGCAGATGAGAAGTGAGTTAGGACTAGCCTAGAAAAGGATTTTTATGGAGAATTGTGGAATGAATTTCATTAAACAAGGCCTATGAATATTTTTTGGGAATTCGAAGTAATAAATGGGTAATAATTTTTTAGAGGTATATAAATCAAGATCAAGAGCCTTTGGCTTCATTATACATTATGCTGATATATAAAAATTTTGTTATAGAGCTAAAATGAAACAACGAAACATTCTTTCGTTTTTTCCAACCATTTTTTCTCTATTATTTGAACAATTGAGGAGACAATATAAAATTCGGACCATTTATTAGTGAAAATTCCAAAAAGGTTTCACTTTTTTTAGAAATTTTTCGCTCCTCAAAAGGCACTACAATAAAGTGGTTCTAGGAATATTGCATGCTTTTTTTGGTGAAAGTGGATTGTGTGAATGAAGTGGTCGTTGGATCATTAAATGGTGCTTATAAGAGAAGAAACAACGTAAAAAAAAATTCGTCATTAAAATGAAAATTTTGGAAAAAGCATGCTAAGAAAATATGGATAAAATTTTGCAGGGAATTTGGAAATATCATGTCCAAAAAAATCCGGGAACTGCTTTAAAAATCATAGCAAGAAAAAAATCATGGTAAGAAACTGCAGAAAATTTTGGCAAGATAATTCGAGAAAATCATGTGAAAAAATTAAAGGAAATAAGGGAAAAAGTATCAGGAAAAAATCAGGGTATGAAAATTCGAGAAAATTATGCCAAAAATTTCATAAAATATTTGGTTGGAATAATCATCCCAGATACGAGAAAAATCATGTCAAAAATATTAACTTATTGCATGTTACGATCTAAATAATCTTCCAAAGAAGATTCTGGAAAAAATACAACAAGAAAAATAAGGAAAAGTAAAGCAAGAAAATTTCATATTAAAGGAATTTGGGAAAATCATTCTAAGCCAAAAATTTCGAGAAATTCAAGCTAAAGTTCGGAATGATGCCAGCAAATTCGGGAAAAATCATGATAAAGAAAATCGTGGAAGGGAGATTGATTTTTTCCTTATTTATGGACTCGTCCAATATTGGTTGTCCTCGTCCTCGGATTAATGGGTCCGTCCCTCTCTATGGGGGATTTATTGTGCAGAAATGAGATGAAATCTCCAGTGGAAGAGATATATTTATTTATTATTACTGTCGAGTGTCGAGGACAGGGATCTTGGCAAGAAAGTGGAATATTGGCAAGAAAGGTTGGATTTTTGATAAGGATAAATAGGGTGAAAAGTTTTAGGGAATACTTTTAAGCGAAAATAGGGACCTAATAGGGAGCAAAAAAAGGCCAAAATAGGGAGAAAATAGGGAGAAAAATGGCGAAATAAGCAAAAATAGGCACAAAAATTTCCCAAAATATGACTTAAAAATTCAAAAATTTTGTCTAAAAAACATATTAAGCTTTTTTATAATCAATTTAACTATTATCTTGAGATGTTTTTAAATAAAAATTGAAGATTCATAAAAAATAGAAAATTAAAAAATTAAAAAAAGTTTTTTCGAAATTTTTCAAAAAAATAAATTGCGAAAAAATTTTAAGATTCGGGAAAACTAAAAATTTTTCCAAAAAATCCAAAATTTTGGGTTTTTTTACTGCATTTTTATGAAGAATTTCTTAAAAAATGGCCAAAATAGGGAGAAAATAGGGAAAAATCCAGCCAGGGTTAAGAAATAGGGAAAATAGGGAAAAAAGTTCATCAAAATACGTTTAAATATGTCTAAAAACGTGTTTTTGAGCGTTTCCCTACGATTCCCTATTTTAAAAAAATAGGGAATTCCCTAAAACTTTTCACCCTAATTGATAAACATAATGGAAATCGCAAAAAAACTTGCTAGGAACATTGATTCATGGATTGGATTTTGGTAAATAAAAACTAAGATACTGCTATGAAAATGGAAAAATTTATTGTAATTACAAGTTATAAAGCATGAATAAATAATAAGGAGCTTGGCGAGAAAATTTGGCTAATAAAATCGGAATTTTAATCATTTTCCGGGTTCTAGAATTTTCATTAAAAACATACAAAACTTGATATCTGTCATAAGAAAGAATTTTTTTAAATCCTTCAAATTAGAGGCTTAAGTATATAAAATTTTGTTTAATCAAGAAATATCTCAATCTTGGAGATAAAAAATAAAAAAGCAAAAAATTAAGAAAATTCAATTTTGAAGAATTAAATCTTGGTATTAAAATAAGTAAAATAAAGACCTTGGCAGGAAAAGAGAAACCATAAAAGCATAAAAATCATGATAAGAAGCGGAAATAAATCTTGGCAAGAAAAAAGGCCGGAGGATTAATTGCTGCTAACCGATGGGGCATTTGTTTTTAAACGACGAAAACCAATGGTCAAAAGTAGCAGCTGTCCGGAAGAAAGGGGAAAGGGAGGAGAAGGATACCGGCTGGTATTATGGGGAGGGATCTTGGCAATAAAAAATGGGGTCAAATTGCATCGGATTAAAGTTTTATTTTTAGAAATTTTGATGTTTTTGGATGGAAAAATTGCATAGGCACAAGAGGAATTGAACCGGGTCTATATATTGGTCTGATAACCAGGAGTACTACCTCTAAACCAAGGTAGAAGAAATTGAAACGGCAGTCTATTTTGCTGTTGTAAATTAATTTTTCTTCACGTAACTACGTGGTAGCATTCTCTAATGGGCTAAATAGATTAGGTCAAAAAAATATGGACAATTATTTTCATGACTAATTAGTGATAATTCTTAATTACTAGGAAAAATTGACCAGGTTTAATAATTCTGTTCGCAATTTTTTAATTTTTGAAATGAATAATTTTTTAATTAAAAAAATTATTCATTTCAAAACCACATTAATAATATATCAAAATTCGGGATGTTTTGATGTAAACATAGGGATTTTTATGGTTTTTCCTTCAAAAAATTGGTCAAAAATGCCTTCGGGGAAGGCTTGTTGTCATGGGAATCCCCCGTGGGAATGCCTTTGGAGGGCAAATTGTGGCTGTTTTTGAGGCGTAAAATAATGAAATTTGTGTACGAAAAAGTGCGAAAAGCGTGAAAATGACAGAATTTTCGAGCGGAAAATCCATAAAACGCGGAAAATTTGGAAATATTGAAGAGAAAATTAATGAAAAAAGAAATTAAAAAATTTAGGATGAAATTAGAAGGAAAAAAACAAAATATGATCATTAGGGCGAAAAGTTTTAGGGAATTCCCTATTTTTTTTAAAAATAGGGAAACGTAGGGAAACGCTCAAAAATGCGTTTTTAGACATATTTAAACGTATTTTGATGAACTTTTTTTCCCTATTTTCCCTATTTCTATAAGCGCGGCTAAATTTTTCCCTATTTCGCCATTTTTTCCCTATTTTCTCCCTATTTTGGCTTATTTTTTACGAAATCCTTCGTATTTTGATGAACTTTTTTTTCCCTATTTACCCTATTTCTATAAGCGCGGCTAAATTTTTCCCTATTTCGCCATTTTTCCCCTATTTTCTCCCTATTTTGGCTTATTTTTTACGAAATCCATCACAAAAATGCAATAAAAACCGAAAATTTTAGATTTTTTGGAAAAATTTTTAGTTTTTTCTGAAAAATTTTTGGAAAATTTTTAGTTTTTCTCAAAATTTTGAGATAATTTTTAGTTTTTTATTCAAATTTTTTCGCAATTTTTTTTGAAAAAATTTCGAATTTTTTTTAAAATATTTTTTGTGAATCTTCAATTTTTCTAATGAAAACATCTCAAGATATGGTTAAATTGGTTCTAAAAAGGCTTAATATTCTTTTCAAACAAAATTTTTGAATTTTTAGGTCATATTTTGGGGAAAAATTTCCCTATTTTTGCCTATTTTCGCTAGATAGCTCCCTATTTTCTCCCTATTTTGGCCTTTTTTTGCTCCCCAATAGGTCCCTATTTTGGCTTAGGGAAATTCCCTTAAACTTTTCGCCCTAATGATCATCAATGGGGAAAACTTTAGCATATTTTTCAACTTTTTAAGGGAATTTCAAGGTGTGAATTTTTAAGGAGTTTCATAATTTTTCACTTTGTAGAAGCTGAGCTTGTTCAGATTTTAGGGACCGAAAAGTAGATAAATGGGATTGAACTCGAAAAATTACAGCATTTAATATAAACATAACCAAAAAGTCCGATCAAAAAATCGAATGTCATAGGCCGTGGTACGATTTTTGCAGACCCGACATTTGCAGATCATGCTATAAGTCGGCTTAATCGAAACCTAGAAAAAAGCATTTGTATCCAAAAATATAGCAAAAAATTAGCTACAAAATAAGCCTAGGCTAATTTGAATACGACCAGTGTGAAAAAAGTTATTGCCAGATTAATAATTTTAGCCGAATTCACAGTATTTTTCATAATGGACCAATTTTAATGGGCTTAGGCTCTTTCTATAGGTAAATTTTGCTCTATTTTCACACACCAAACTCGTTTCTATAGGTTATGGTTAAACAAAAGTTATGATCAGCAAATGACGAAATATCTGCAAATGTCGGGTCTGCAAAAGACGGCACGCCTCATAGGCAGGGATTGAACCGGGGGTCTATTTTATACACATCCATCAAAGAAAGTCGTTAGAACTTGTCCAAACCAAAAAGCAAAACTTATGAAACAAAAAGTACAAAAACTACATTTTGGTGCTCTATCTAGGAGGATTTGGACCTTTTGCTGTGCTTTGCTGGAAGAGTCCCAACCAATGCGAGGGTAAGGGGAAGAGTGCAAACAGCATCGATTCTTCCATGTAATAGTAGTCCTAGTCCACTGGGCCCAGCCATTACACAACAACCATAGGGACCAACACGGGGGAGGAAGGGATAGGATGGCAAAATTAATTAAAAAATCGGGGACGGGGACAGCCTCCCAATCCTCGAATTTCAACCCCGACACGTGGGTGGGCTCCGGAAATCAAGGGTAAAAGCTATTAAAATTAAACCACCTAGACTAGAGTAAGGTTTTCACTTATATGTTAAAGTTTGGGCACCAAATTTTTTATTCGGTACCAAAAAATACAATTCGGTATCATTTTCTCAGATTTTTCAAAAATTTTCGCAAACGTTGATTTCCAACATTTTTAGGCCTTAGGTTTGCTAAATTTTTTGTAGAACATGATTCTCTGATTTAAAAAATTTTGCCGAATTTTAAGTGACTAAATTATCGCAAAATAGGTTGTTGCTGAATTTTATCAAAAGTACAGAATACTAACATGGAGCCTCCCGATTATTTATCCTCGATACCGGTTGTATTTTGTGAAGGATTTGTAGTTCAAACTTTCAAACATAACGTAAGACTAAAATTTAGACTTATGATCTTTAAAATCAACTTTTAAGGACTATTTTTCCGAATTTCAAAGATGACATAAAAATTGCAAAGATTAAAACATGATGGATTAAGAAGGAAAGAATTAAGGGGTCAAGCAGGAATTAAGCTGGTATCAAGCAGTAGAATTTTGCTCCGAATACCTTTAATCTATAAGAGCCAATTTCCGTGCCTTTTTACTGATTTTTTGGAGTTCCTAATTTGTGTGGCCCGACAATGGTCATTTTTGGGAACGAGTTCAAGAAACATAGCCCATAAAAAGAATTCAAATTTGCATATTTGGCCGACATCAAAAAATGCGAAAATTTGCATAGGAATTAGCCAAAATTCATTTCAGAGAGAATGGGAGGCTAATTGAGTTTAAAATTCGGGCAGATAGGTAGTCCAAATAGCATTTAAAAATTTTATAATAATTTTGGACCAAATATATCGTCATAAAGTGATAAATTTAGATAAATTACAAAAAAAAAATGATCTAATAAATCGTCAAACAAACTGGGCCAAAATTTTGTAAGATTATAAACATCGAAAATCCGATTAAGAAATAAAAAAGTTCAAAATAAAATACTATTTTTTAAAGAAGTGAATAAATTGCCAGCAATAAAAATTATTCGAATTGAAAATAGACCACCAAGGTAAATAAAATAGCATTAAAAGTAAAATTTATTTCTATTGTCAAATATTGGCAAAAAGTCCATTTATGCAGTTATTTGAGCTTCAAATGATAGGAATTTCGGTTTTTGGCCAAATTTTATAAAGCAACTTTGGACTATTTATGGCCAAATTGTGCCAGAATTTTGGCCAAAAGTCCATTTTCGGGTCGATTGAGTGCTCCGACGCCTCTTTGGCCACATGTGTTCTCAATTTTCGCGGTTCTCGGGAGGATGGGGCCGAGTGAATGGGGAGGGGGTAAACAAAACCCTCAAATGCACAAAATCCTATGGAGGACAATGGGATTTTGGGCCAAGATTGGATCCATTGTATGTGTGCATATTCATTATGGCCATAAAATGGTGTCGGAATGGGCCAAACATCCGTCTTTAATCTGATTTTTGAAAAGATAATACCAGATCCATCGCTATTTTGGTAACAAATATTATCGAGTTTTTAAGGGTAAGCTGAATTTTTTATAAGGTTTTTTAGATTTTTCTGATTCTAGAAATTATACTCACCTTTTCGGACATTTCAGGCGGTGATTTTCCATTACACTTGATTTTAGAAGTTTATAATATTTCTGTACTTTTCATTCCAATTTTTTCAAAAAATTTGTTTTTTCAATTAATTATTAAAATAGTACAGGGTTCCCAAACTTCCTTTTTTAAGATTTGTCCTTTTTTGGATTACTGTACTTTTTTTGTACTTTATTTTTGAGATTTTCGAAAATTTTATTGAAAAAATGACCAATTTTCTTAAGAAAACAGGACTAAATTTTCAAAATTTTCTCCGGAGATCCTCTGTCGGCATATAGTAGTTGTATCCTGACAAAGTTGAAAAACATAATAATCATTTTTTGATGAGATTCTTAGCTTAGAAAAAAATTTTATTGAAAAAAAAGATCAAAAAAGAAAGGGCAAATATTATCAGATTTTGAGCAAAACAAGGTGCATTGTTGATTTATCAGTACGGTTATGGCCATAACTTGGTGTCGGAATGAGATAAATGAGTGAAAAAAGGGATTACTAATCCGGCTAATCTGATTAAAGGATCATCATCGAGATTTTGGCCGGACATTCTAAAAAAATTCACCATTAGAATAGAATTTTAATTGGTTTTTTCATGTTTTAGGTGTACCACTTAACCACGGGAACCCCCGGTCAATTTAACTGGGCTCAAAGAATGGAAATCGACATTTTAACAAAACAAAAAAAGTATCTATAGGAATGGAATTCGACAAGCCATTGGAAGGTAAAAAATAAAAAATCGCACGACATGATGAATATTGAACCTGAGCTCAATTTTTAATAGGAACAACCACTTAACCATGGAATTCTCACAAATATCCAATTAACTCCAAGAGGAACCGAAGCCGTCGCGCGGCTCATCCCCGAGGAATTTCCAATGTTAAATAGGGATTGACCAGAATAATATGTATGGCATGTGGGGGGATAAAACGGGAACAGCACACAATTTGAACGCTCGCGAGCGCATGCAAGCGTGCATAATGCGCATTCATCCATGCCCTAAGGGGGATTTTCGAGAGTCGTCGCCACTCTCGAGAGCGAAAACCTTATAAGTAGTGGATCGAAAATGAATGGATTTGAGGAAGGAAATTGGGCGGCAAGCATTGGATGGAAGGTTTGGAGCTGTTTAGTGATTTAAATAATTAGTTTTCCCAAGGGGTCTTTGATTTTTCAAATTTTCGTGAGGTTAATTCTACTGATTTTTAAAGAGTTACTCCCGGGTTTTAATCGACCTTCCAGTTTTTTGGAGGCAATTTTTTCTTCCGCTTTTTGAAGGGCTAATATTTTTTGTATTTTATGCTTTTCGTGGTTTTCTTTGACAGGATAGTTTTTTTGTAAATTTTAATGTTTTCAGAGTTCTGATTTTCCGTGAAACAATTTGCTTACTTATAAAAGATGGCGCAGAAAGTAACAACAAAATGCCTATATCCATCTCAATTAACTGCTCCAGAATAAAATGATCAAAAACACATATTTATCCGGAAGTTGGTCAATACATGTGATTATCTTGGCCATAACTTTCTATTTTTTTTGAATTGACCAATTCGGATGGACTGTTTTAAGCTCATTTTGTTGCTAGGTTCTGCTTTATCTTTTTATATCAAGAAACCCTTTTTAGGTTGTGTCTAACTTGTAAGTAAGCTGTAAGTTATTGTGCACGGGGCTATAATGTCTTCTACCGGAGTTTTTGCGTTTTTTGAGGAATTTTATTCAAAAGGGTTTTCATTTTTTTAAGGGTTGATTGTTGATTCTCGATTTCAGAAAACATAGATTATAATAAATAATAATAATAAGGCTTAAATCTTTAATAGGAGGCATCGGTGAGAATGAATTTGAGTGAAGAATGGGAAGTTAACTCGACGGGTTGCTAAATGTCCTTTTGTCTGCTTGCCTGCCTCCCCTTCCTGTTATGTCATACTCTCATGTTCTCTGACTCTAACTTTCTCTACCACTCACCAATGTTTCCTCCCCTTCTCTGTCCATTCTACTTTTTTTTCTTTCATGCTCTCTCATTACTTTCTGACCCATCTATTTTCTCTAACACTCCATCCATCCACTTGTTCTCTTCACTTTGCGAACTCTCTCGTCTTAGTGACCCTTCCGTCCTTTTCTCTAACCCTGCAAACTCTCTCTCCATTCTCTGCTTCTTTAACCTTCCTGAACCCCATGCCCAGTGTCCACTCCATTCACTCGCCCATAAAATTGTTTCGGGTCGACGCAGAATATCCCCGGACAAAATATCCTCGACGACTTTGTTTTGATCATAACTCAGCTCAGAAGCAATCTAGAGTTTAGATCTTAGTGTCAAAAGATAGGCCTAAGTGTCTACTACAACTTGCAAAAAAGATCATCCGAATTGGCCAAGTGCAAAAAAAGTTATGGCCACATCTTGGCCAAAATCGTGGTTTTATGGCTTAATCTGGCCATAACTTTTTTCGCACTTGGCCGATTCGTATAATCTTTTTTGCAGTTTGTAGTAGACACTTAGGCCTATCTTTTGACACCAAGATCTAAACTCTAGGTTGCTTCTGAGCTGAGTTATGATCAAAACAAAGTCGTTGAGGATATTTTGTCCCGGGATATTCTGTACCAACGCCAAATTGTTTATATATGCACATATTTACATTCCCTCCCTTGGGGGAGAAGGCGCCGAGCTGTCTATGACTCCTCTTACCACATCTTTAACTGTCTGATTTTCCTATTCTATAGCCTCGGTCTGCTTCTATGTCCGTCTCTAATTTTCTCTGACTCTTTCACAGCTTCTCCAGCCACCTCTAACTGTCTGGTCCCTTCACACTCTTGCATTTATACTCCCCTCTCTCACTGCTCTCTCTTTTTCTCTCTCTCACTCTCTTTTTTCCATGCTTTTTAATCTTTCTAACCGTCTGTTTTCTCCACTCTCTAACTGTTTCTATGCTAACCTAGTTTGTCTCACACTCAATTGGTCTGTCCTCTCAATTCTCTAGTCCATTTCTGCTTCTCTGACCCGGTCCCCTGTCAATTAAGTGACCAATGAAAGGGTGTAAAATTGAAGGGATTAGGGAAGTGGCAGAGCAAAGCGGATGGATGATGTACAGAAATCCAATCCACCCAATTTGTGATGGACATGGACATGAGGGAAATGACCAAAAAAGAGGGGCCAATTTGCGCCATTTTTGGACAAATTTTTGGTCAGTTTCTGTGGATCTTTGGGCCAAATTATGGTGAATCTTTGGCAATTTTTTGAGATTTTTGGTCAATTTCTGGGGATTGGCTAAATTTTCATGTTTTGGTGAATTTTTTATCCGAGTTTTTTTAAAAGGTCTAAATCAAAATTAGGAGAACCGTGCCTAGAACCGTGAAAAACGCCTCAAAAATTTCATAAAAGCTAACTTCACCTTTAAATATTATTTTAATTTGAAAAACAAATTAATTTTATATTTGCAATTTAAAATGCGAAAATTGATTTGGATGATTTGGTACCTGATGCTTGTTTATTGATAATAAAATTCCATAATATTTTGTATCTTCCGAAAGAAATAATGTCTATAAAAGGTCATTTATTTAAATAAAATAGAAATTAATTAATAATATTTTCAAATAGCCGAATATTTCTTATAATTCATAGGTAATTAAGTCAGAAAATAATTGAACTTGGGATAATTGAATTCTAGTTGCTTTAACTATTTTTTATGGATATGAAAAAAGAATGCCTTTTTGTACATAAGGGTAAAAAAAATTAGTTTAAACAATGTAAAATTTTATTTAAAATAAAAATACAACCAATTTAATTATATAAATTTAATACCCATTTTAAGTGCGCACTTACATTAGGATGAAAATAAATTAAAAACAAAAAAGCTAGAAATGATCCAAAAATTATTCTTTTCTATTATTTTAACTTCGTTTTTGTTTATTTTTGCTATGATTCTGAGCAAAACTAATAGTGTCCAAGGAAGTTCTAAAGGTAAAAATATTTAAAAATCCGAAATGAAAAACTCATATATGATGGTTTTGAGGTCAAAAGGATTGTTAATTATTATTAATTACCTTTTAATTTTCTAGAAGATCCATCCAACTTCAGCGCTTGGTACTGGTCCATCCTCAAACATAATTCGGGCAAACATTCACCCACACGAAATAAGAATCCACGCAGAGTGATAAGTGAGTTCAAAATTTTTGAGCCAAAAAATGAATTTTTAGAGATTTTAAAATTAATTTTTCAATGCCAAGAATTTTAATTTCAACTTTTGATGGATTACTAGTTTTGGATATAAAATTTCCTTTAGACAAAAAATAGTTACTAGTGTTATAAATTAAATAATACAATACATCAAAGCGTTATGGAGCCAAATTTCCATCAAAAAAGCAAAATCTAAAGAAATAATTTTGGTGTCAAAAATTAGAGCTATGAAATTTTTAAAAAAGTACTAATTTATTAAGTTTGTTTCGGCTTATTTGATGCCACTGTGTTTTTCAAAGTTTTGCTAAATTTTTGATGCCACTGTTTTTTTTTTGATTTAGCAAATCAAAAATTTGCTAAATTTTTGATGCCACTGTTTTTGCTAATGAATAAGATCTAAATGGGTTAAATGATCTCCACTGTCAATGTTCAAAATTTAAAAATAATTTTTTTTATTCATATTTGTTCCCATTTTCCCATTTTTATTCGTATTTCCGGTTTTCCGATATGATATCGTTATTTTTCTTAGGTTTTCTCAGTATTTAATTGTAAATTATTTATTTCTGTTATTTATCATTTTTAGAATTGTAATTTTCGCAATTATTTCGATGGGTATGAATTTTAATTTCAAGAAGAAGTTCTGTTATTGTATCATTTAGTAAGTTCAATTAATTAAAAAATTAAAAAAAATAAAGATTAAAATGCAAAGGTGCATTTCTGCATGCCAAAAATTTACCATAAAATTTCAAAAAGAAAATTAAGGGAAAACGTTCAAAAAACTTTACGGAAATTCTAAAAGTAAAAGATAAAAAATGTAATAATTTTTTAAATATTTTTGCCTTCTATAATGTTGTGAGCCATAAAACTTAAAAATATGATTGTCACATTTGCCCCTTTTTAAAAACTCATCAACACATAAGTGTATAGTTTTTTCGTTTTTTTCCTAAGAATAATAAAAAATTAAAAGTCGGGGATATTGAAAAAAATTAAAAAATCAATATCGAAAAAAATACTTTTAAAATTGATAAAATTATTATCATTAAAAATTACAAATTATTATTATTTTATTTTATTATACCATTTTTTGGGATTCTATTATATTTAAAATAAAATAAACGAATCAGTAATTAGTGAAAACAACTTTTTATAGCTTTTTAGAGTACTATTATTTTTAGAATATATATAATATGATTTAAAAATTTATTGAAAAAAAATTTTAATTTATCTTATAAAACTTTGTTTGAGATTTATTATTATAATTATAATAATATATTAAAAATTAAATAATAATTAAAATTAAATAATATTTTTTAATTTTATTAGATTTTTGGTTTTACTTTAGATATTTCCAGCCAAAAAAATTTAATAATGGAAATTTAATCGAGACGATATACTGCTATTAAATTTTAATTATATATTTTATTTTCTTAAAAACAATTGTATAGAAAGTTAGCCTTTCTAATTATTTTTTGCACATTTTAATACAAGTTTATTATGATTTTCTTATAGTTTTTTAAGGTGATTTTTATGAAATAATTATTAATAATTAGTATTTTAATTCAAAAAAAAATGAATAGATCAGGTCGTTTTTGAATTATTGTCTTTTCGTAGATTGTATTGATGGGTCATTTTTTAGTTTTATAATAACAATTATAAAACTAACAATTATAATAATCTTTAATTAACTTTACTATTTTTATTAAAATTTATTAATATTTTTCTCAATAAAATTAAAAAAATAAAATTTTAAAAAAGATTGACTGCAAGAATCACAGCCAGTGAGACAGGTAGCACCGGTAGACAGCTTCAACTCGTCGAAGAGATGAGCGGCAGCGGGTTGCTGATGCGGATGGGCTTCGAGGAGAGCGACGAAGAGAGCAACAACAACAAGTAGTGTGATGATGATGCAGAGTTACTGCATGTCCACAGTTTGCACCATTTATAAATTATTTAGAAAATAATATTTTTGTTTTTTCAAAAAATCTGATATAAATAAAAAAACTTGTAAAAATAATAATATTTGATTAATAATTTATTTATCTAAGTATTATTGTCAAAGCTTGCTTTAATATTTAGGTAAATACTTATTTTATTTGAATATTATCAAAAAAAAGATTTGAGAAATATTTTTTTTATATTTATTTCTATATTTACATTAGTAAATTTTAATCTTTTTATTTTTTCTTCACATCATTTAAAAATTGTGAATTCTTTTCAATTTTATTAAAATGGCATCTTATAAACATCAATTTTTATTTGTTAAATTTAACTATATTTTTAAATGCTTAAATTTAATAAATTCAGAGTGTGGAAAAAGATTTTTAAACATGTATACTAAATTTACTCCTTTTAATGACTGTTTCGGTTGAGAAAATCAAACTTTCATCATCCACAGCTTTTTTATTAAACAACAGCTATTTTATCATCATTAACTATAGCCATTTATAAGCAAGATATCATGAAAAATAACACAGTTTTTTAAAATATATTTTGGTAACTTTGCTTCTAAGAGTCGTTTAATTTTCAATTTCCAACAAAATATTCAATCTATGCTAATATTATAAACTATTAGTAATATTTATTGATGTTAATATATAAGATTAAACTAATTTTAATTATTTTTAAAATTTATTTAAAAATTTTAATCGTTAGAATTTTGCAGTAGGATGATTTTGATTTTGCTTTTAATCATGATTATTAAATTTGGTCGATTTTTTAAATATGTATTTTTTAACATTTACTAATTGATTTTGGTCAAAAGTTAGCCTGAGCTAATAAATCCTTAATATTTTCAAAATTAAAATAATGGTTAAAATTTTGGCACTAGTTGCAAAGTGACACTTTTTGGGACTCTAACTTTTTTTGAGTCCAGGGACATTTATTGAGTCTCGGAAGTAAAAATCTTTCTGATCGTTCCTTCAAACTTAAATTAGATGGAAATTTTTTGATACATTCAGGTGTGCCGCAAGGAAGTGTTTTGGGCCCCTTACTTTTTCTAATTTTTATAAATGATCTCCCAAAAATTCTCCCGGAGGGTGTTAAGGTTAAAATGTATGCTGATGATGTAAAGTTATATATAGAACATAAAAATGATGATAGAGTTGATGTTTTAAGGAATGCTTTAAATATTCTGGAAAAATGGTCCAAACAAAACGGCATTGATATTTCATTGAAAAAAATGTTTTGTTCTCTATTTAGGAAGGCAAAATTTAAAAGCTCATTACTTCTTAGATGGCGAAAAAATTGTAGAGACGGAATGTATAAGAGATTTAGGAGTTTTGATTGATTCGAACCTTTCGTTCTCGGAGCAATATAAAAAAATAGTAAAAAATGCTTATTTAGCTAGCCATCATTTATTACGAGCATTGAAAATAAGAGATTTAGATAAACTAATTTTTGCTTATAAAACTTATGTGCGGCCTCAGTTAGA
>LDKF01000214.1:64172-100783 GCA_001026735.1 Rotylenchulus reniformis | reverse complement strand
TCCATTTCTAAACTTTCATCAATCATATGACCCATAGATTCCAAGCAAAATAATTTAAGTAATAGGATTTTTTATCCCTAGGATGAATAATCAATTTAAAATTATTTTTGTAATAATTCTATATAAAATTAGCCTTTCCTTTTAAGAATTTGGAAAAATTAGTTTTAAAAATTTAACTAATTTTAGAACACCTAAAATCCGCTCCCTAATCATTTTTTAAAAATGTTTGACAACGTTGACATTGAGGAAGCCCTCGGCGGTGGCGGCGACAACGGCAACAATAGAGGAGGAAGAAGAGTAGGAAGAAGTAAGGGGAAGATGAAGAGGAGGAGGATGAGGAAGAAGCAAGGGAAACAACGAGGGAAGAGGATGAATGGATAATGAAGTAGGAATATGAGTTAGCAAATAGGACAGGAGATGAAGCAAGATGTAGAAAGAGATGATGATGAAAATTCCGGGCATGGTTCTCGGCTGATCATATATGGCATCGATATCAGTGCTCTACCCACCCCATTCTTAAAATAGAGTTTAAAAATGGAACCTTTTTTATGGCCCAACAATAATTTTAGTGACTGATTGGGCCAATTGATTGGGCCAATAAGGAGAAAATTTATAGCCATAAATTGTCGTTTTTAAAATTAGAAAATATTTAATGGAGTTATAAGAATTAGAGTTATAATTTTTTATTCAAACATTTTATTATTTTATTTTTTTGGCCTTTCATATGGAATTTTGACTAAACATCAAAATTTCAAATAAATGCAATTTTCGCAAATTTTGTAAACACTGCAAAGAGGTGGCGAAGAACCACCAAATTCCGACCCATGTATCAATATAATATTAGCATTCGAATTTAAAATTTTTCCATTTTTAAATTTTTGTTTAACTATATTCTCCTTATATTTCAAATCAAATTGATTATTTTCCATTTTTAGAAATATAAAACTCCAAAAAATCCTCTTTTAGGTTTTAGTTTCATACGACAATTTGATAGCATTAAATTTCTTTTTTCCCCAAATTCAGATCAGGAGAAAAACAATGAAACATTAGATATCCTTTTACTTATTAGTCCAGATTAATGGATATTAATTTTATATGAAATTTAAAAAAATTTTTACAAAAATTGAATATATTATTAATCTTTCTGTTTCGCTAATTTTTCTAACATATTTTCATGATTAAATTATGTGTTCCAAAATTCTTTATTTTCTAATTTCTCATTAATTTCTATATCTAATTCATATTATAAAATTAATTGAAAAAGGTTCGATGATGTGATCATTATTGTCAAATAAATTGATCAATAAAGGGAATTTTATTCATTTTTGACCCAATTGGAATTTGTCGTAATTTGATTTATCGAAAGTCATCAAAAGTGCCAAATCCGATGATAAATGTTCCGATCATCACCACCACCAAAAATGCCATTCGGTTCACAAACCCACTCTCAGCACCATTACACAGGCTAGTATCGTAATGATCGCAGCTATAGGAAAAGCAAGTGTCGGATTGATGCCCGATCTCAAAGTACACTCTCCGGTCTAGAGACCGGACTTTGGGTTCGAGACCGATCTCGATTCGAGATTCTCGAAAAATCTCGATCTCAAAAAATCTCGAAGAAAATTTTTCGAGACCTCGATCGAGATTTTCGTTCAAAAAAATATTCTTGACAAAATAATTTATAAAAAAACGAATTAGATAAGAATTGAGGTTTTTTGAATTTTATTGTATAATAATAAAAATATTATTTTCTATTCAGATCATACCTCTTATATATGCACAAAGACAGAGCTCAAAAGCCTAGAAAAATTTAAAAGAAAAAAACGATCTGATTTTATCTTTATTTGTTATTTTATTGATTCAAATTTTAAATGATTGAAATTAAAGTCTGTATATAAACTTATTATCTAATAAATGTTTGATTCATAGGTAGTCGCTTTAGGAAAGAAAGAATCAAAAAGGCCACTGATCACTGATCTGTTGCTTTGGTTTTTTTCAAAAAGCAAACACAAAAAGCAAAAGCAACTCATCAGTTGTTCTGGACTTTCAGAAAGCAACTCATCAGTTGTTCCATTCCTCTTGTCACCTATCATTCACCTTGGGGAAGTTTCTGCCAAAAGATTAAAAAAAGTATTCTGTCATAGTAAAAAATCATTGTTAAACATGGTCAAGAAAATCTGAAAATATAATTGGTCACTTAATTTAGAATGAAAAAATCATTCAATTGTTCTTGAAAAATAATTGGTTAGTGAAAATATAATTGAACATTTGAATTAATCTGAAAAATAAAAAAAACATGGGGAATAAAATTTTGGTGTCTGAAAATACAATGTTGAATTAGAGAAAATCATATATTTTTTTTCAATTTTTACGACGTCAGATAACGCAGCACGTCAAAATGGACATCAAAATTGGACTCAGCATCAAAAGTTACCCCAGGAAAGTTGGTTTTTGGCGAGTCACTTCTGAATTTTGAGCATACGTGTACACTATTTTTGATTTTTATGTGAAATGAACGTTTTTCTTCTTTTATGTGAAATAACATTATGTGAAATAAATTTATGTGAAACAAAGGAGCCCCATCCCGGACAACATCTCCTTGCAGAATATCCCATGCATTTGATTTTTTGAAAAAAAGATGAACCTAAGTTTTTTTAAATCGAAGCCTATGAAATTTTTTATGGACTTTGTCTTTAATTTTTTCGGACACTGAAACATGTGAAATTTTTAAATTGACGCCTGTGATTTTTGAAAATTTCAAACTTGTGGAAGTTCTTCAATACCTGTACAGTTTACATAAAGCTTTTTGAGTCCGGACCTGGAAATTCTTTTTTGGAGATGAATTGTCTTTGGGGATATTTCGTTTTTGAGTTGTGGATGTTTGCACATGGGAGTGGAAAAAGCGAGATAGTGTTGATGGCAGACGGCTAGAAAAATATGTAGAAGTATCGTGTTGATAAAAAAATATATTTAAATGAAGACCCGATTCTTAGGGATGCTCGTTGCCAGCCAAGAACCTCCATTCTTAGGGGTGCATTTTGCTCGAAATTTCGAGCAAATTCTCGAAACACGAAACTTGAAACAAAAAATCCTAGAAATTTCGAGTAGTCGAAACTTAACGAAATTTCGCCCATCCCTGATTCTGATGTCAAAAATAGAACAAAAAATTAACTAAAAATAAGTATAACTCATTTAATTTGGTGCACTATAAAAAATTATGGCCAAATTAAATATTTTTGGCCTATTTTGTCTATTTTGGCTATAATTTTTTCACAGATGTAACCGATCAGACTTAGTTTTATTTTTTAGTCAATTTTTTACTCTATTTTTTAATATCAACTTGTTTATTTAGTTTATGTTTGCACCGAATTAAACAAAGATATTATGAAATTTCCACAAATATCGGGTCCGAAAAAAGTCGGAGTCATTAAAAATTTGGTGGTAGGAAATTGTATTTTTTACATTTTCAAAAATGGGATTCTTTAATTTATCCCTCAACTACATCATTCACACCATAGTAAAAGGGATCAGCACCATAATCCATCATTTGCAAAAGCATTTGCCCTTGTGACATGGCAGTCCGAAACATCCCTCCTTCTTGCATGATTGTTTAGTGCAAAAATAACCGATGGCCGCTTCCAAAGTGGGAAAGTTGCCGGGGGTTGCCTTGTACATATTGTTGGCGGCTAAAAACAATCCCAGATGAAAAACATTTAAATGAATATGAAATCACTTACCTTGGAGACAATTGCACTGGTTTGTGGTGGTATTGCAAGAACTCACCAGCCCTCCGCACGTTGCGTCATTCTTGCACTCCTAAAAAAGAATTTTGATTCATTAAATATCTGTCTAATCGGTAAGGTAAAGTGCCGCCATACGACTTTTTGTTTATTAAAAAAATATTTTTCTTACCAGAACAAATATTGAGATGAATATTTCAACGCTAGTTTAAAGTCGTCAACTTTTGAAAACGCATTAAAAGGGTTCCCCCCTTTTCGGCAAAAATGAAAAATTTTTTTCTTTTTTTTTGAAATGCATTTACTCAAAAAGTAGTTTGAAAAAAAAACTTTTTTTGTTTTTCAAATGGAAAGGGTCCCTTGTTAAAATTTGGGTTTTCGAAAATTAACGTCTTTAAATTAGCACTCTAAAATATTTTTAGTCTCAACGGTCATTTTCTTATTGAAATTGATGTGATGTTAAGGATAGTGGTCATGGGCGTAACTAGACTGGCGGCCCCGATAGATGCTGCCGTACAAAATTTTAACGATTTTTAAAGAAATTGTCATTCATTCTTAAGATTTAAAAAAAATTCCCTAAAAAATTAACAGGGAGCCTGTTGATTTTTTTGTCTCGGAGAGGGTGGGGATTTCATGGCATTTCAGGGAGGGTAGGACGAGGGGGGGGGAACGACATACCGTATTTCCTCTAAAATAAGTCGGTGCTCTAAAATAAGACTCCCCTTTGAGGGGGTTTGGAAAAAATAAGCCGGTGCTCTAAAATAAGCCTGTGTTCTAAAATAAGCCCCCCTTTTTTCTTGACAGTAACCATTATTTTGACTATGGGTCATGATAAAATGGGGACATGACAATTCGTACACTGATGATTTCCGAATGTAATAACTCGGCTTAAACTTAATAATGAAAATATTCTTTTGAAAAAGTAATGAAAAGTTATTATGCATAGAAAATAACAGTGTACGAATTGCCTGTGTACGAATGTCAGCGATCCGATAAAATTCGGATTACTGTCATGTTTACCATCAGATCAGACGGCTTCAAATGGATTTTTGATTGATAAATGTTTGTAATTTAAAGTTCGCAGAATTTGCTTTTGATTTTTTTACTTTATAAAATTGGTTATATAAATCTTTCCTAAATTTCATTTTAAAAAATACCTAGGTAGTTCGAAAGGGGGTTCGAAAAAAATAAGCCAGTGCTCTAAAATAAGCCTCCCCTTTGAGTGGGTTTGAAAAAAATAAGCCGGGAGGCTTATTTTAGAGCCTTTACGGTATATAGTTGGCATGATCTTGTTGAAGAAAATACTTGTTCTTATATGCCATTAAATTGAATATATTTTTAAATCAATAAAATGTTGTTTGGATCGCAACAAAATCTATGTAATGCTGCAATCTATCAACAATTAGAAACTGAGAAAATGATTATATAATATGTAAGCTCCTTTTTAGCCTGGCTTTTTTCTGTTAATCCATCTAGATTTCTCCTCATGGACAAATCTGTTGATCCCCTTGGCAATCCTCCATTTCCTCGCCCAACTTACAATTACGCTCAAACAAGCGGCACAGTTGCACCTGTCCAGCATTTTTCCCACACAACGATGCGTCCCCTCCTTGCCGGGAATGCCTCCACAATCCAAATCGCTCTCGCAATCAGCCTGAAATGGGATTTTTAGCAATCCAATAAATCAAATCTATTGATTTTTTACTAAGTGTTCGCATTTCTTAGACGTTGCATTTTCGACTTTATTTTGTTCCACCATGCGGAAGAAGTTCTGCTCATCCAGGTCCTGTGACATTGGGAATTAGAGCTTGTGAATGAATCAAGATGAATCAAGATGAATCAAGTTAAAAATGATTCGAAATGAATCAAGTTACTTCCATATCCTTGGAGGGCAAGACAAAGTTGAGGCCAATCAAGACTAGGAACAGCGATGTTGGAAAGATCGGGTCCATGGGATTTGAGAAGTGAATGGATGGGACGGCCTAATACGATCGCGGCTTAAGAAGTCTCTCTAAAAAAGTGATAAATAAGCCAATCTTAAACTAATGATCAAAAAGCACAAAAAGAAATTTTGAAGAACCGGAGCTGAAGCCAACAAATCCCATTTCCCAATGTACATTAGCCAATAAATTGATTCTACCAAAAGGTCCGAATTTTATTTCTAAAACATCGTTTATCTAAATAAGTGAAGTGAATCATCAGCTCGTTGAGCAAAAAGATGGCTTTTAATTTTAAAGTGAAAAATATGTTGACGATGTTCCATGTTCTTTATGATTAAAAAAATAAAAATTTCATATGCTCCTATTTTTGCTTTTTGCAATTGTGGTGCAGAGTGCGGACCCCTTTTGGCACTTTGGAAGGGAGATTCTCACACCTATTATAAAGGGAAGTGAGATGAGTGCAAAACATGCCCGCGTAGCTCAATTGGTTTGAGAACACTCCCCGGATGTGGTTCGAGTCCCGCCGTTGGTAAACGTTTTGCACTTTCGCAGAGGACCTTGGCATCACAAAATAATGAAATGAATTTGCTAGTTTAAGATTTTTTATATTTTTAATTTAAAGGATATTTAATTGGAGAATTTCTGACCCGATCCTTATTTATTCCAATTTTAGCAATAAACATTTATGGTTTTCTGTTGTAATTATATGAGTTATAAAAAATTTAAAAAAAAATAAATATTTTGTTTAATCGATCCAAATTTCTTCGAATAGCTGTGTTGTTGCTTTTTTTATATTGCTTGATAGTTCATTCATTTTCATATTAGATTCTCAAATCTCTTATTAGTATGGCAACAATAAAATTGTATTATTTCATTTTTTTAGAAAAAATGTTTTTATCTTCGAATACATAAATATTTTTGGATTCTTTCGTATATTGTTTTCATTTGATCGATTTTTACATTTTAATTATTTTTTTAAACTATATACATATTTATGAGTTGCAACCTTATTATGCAAAAATTTTAATGACTAAAACCTAATTTTAATTTTTATACCAATTTTTAAGATTATCAAAAATAGATTTGTAATTCGCGATTTATGCAATGTTATATAAGGCTGCTTTGGCCTTTCATCGCATACCTATTTTAAATTTTTCTTAAAATTAGGAAAAAATATATACAGAAAAATAAAGTAAGTATAATTTCTCCGGCGTCTTGACATTCATTCCAAATTTTGTATTTAAAAAAATCCCTTTTATTATAGAGGAGACCAAACGGTGTGGGGAGAAATTTTTAAGATAGCTCCAAGCTGAGGCAAGATTCGAATTCAGCAGGTCCGAAAGCACCAGGTTGGTCGAATTTCGGAGAAATTTTTGCGAAATTGGGTCGATTTTGGTGCGAAATCTGCGCATTTGGACCCTACAGTAGGGCACTCATTGAATTATTCCGATGGCCGGATGGGCCTTTCATCCACATAATAACCTAATAAATTATCAATAAAAATAATACAAAATACAGGATACTAATACAATTTGCCCATTTTTGCCTAACACATCAAATTATGTCTATGGCTTTGTATTATTAAGGCCACTAATACACTAGATTTTTCGAGTGAAAAGAGATTAAAAGCATATAATTTTAACAATGGATTTTTAAGTGGTACAGAGCGAATGATCACTTTAAAGGTCAAAATTGGACATAATGGACAATTTCCAAAGGTTCATCAAATTTATATAACTGATTGATCAATTGATCGTCCTTTTCTAATCAATCACAATAACCGACATAGGTAGTCCCATTCCAGGTACAACCGGCGTCTTCATATTCATTCCAGCGATATATGTATTTGACAAAAAAAATTTCTGGAAAATTGAAAAAAAATTCCGGCCGGGCCTGATAAATCATACGTGTCGGGCCGAGCCGGTCTTTTTTTATTGAGGTTCGGGCCGGGCCGGCTTAAAGCAGGACTGCGAACTAGTTTTGGTGATTTCAATTTTGACAAGTAAATTTTTGTATTTTATACAAAATTTAATAAGTTTTATAAGAACTCATTCCATCGCCCTATTCCTTGATCAGCTTTTTAAAGACAAAACCGATATTTTTGGGGTCAACACAAATCATCCCCACGCAAATCATCCCCGGACAACTCATCTCCAAATACAAAACGACAAAATATCCCAAAGGACAAAATATCTCCAAAAAAATTATCCGGTTTCAAAAATCTGGCCTCAAACTTTCAAAAAAATTCACAACCAGGGATTTTTTTGCACATAGAATTTGTGTCCGTATAAAACCCTATTGATTTCATTCATAAAAAGCCATAATTTTAATTTTCTTTATGAGTTATATTTGCCAGGACGTTATTAAGATTTTTTGATATTTTTTGTAACGACCCAGCACCGTCTGAATAAGTTTCTATTTCGGCAACTTGGAGAAAAAAATAGTGCTAACTAGAGTACGGCATAGGCCGAGCCCGTCCGGGCTTTATCGAGACCCGGATTGGGGAACCCGAATTTCCAAAACTCAACAATTATGATAATACAACTTAGTACAAAAAATGAAATTTCCTAAGAAAAATTCACAATTTATTATTTCTTTAATTTTTCTAATTTATTTAAAAAAAAACTTTTTATTTCTTAATTTTTAACTATAGAATTGAGCTGGACCTGGACTGGGGCCGGTCGGGGAGTCCCGGTCACCCCCGGGACCAGAGTTTCGGCCCGGTTTTCAAAAAAAAAACAGGAAATCCCAGTCCCGATTTTCATAGCCGGGACTGACCGGAACCAAAATGCAGCCCTAAGAATGGCATTTTTGGCGAAAATGCTCCTCTAAGAATAGCATTTTTGCTAAAATTTCTAAGAATATTTTAACCTTTTGCGAAATTTCTTTATGAAATTTAATGTTTTAGATCTAAAATTACATATTTTAAGGTAGCAAGAAAAATAATAATTACAATTTTCAAAATAATTTTCAAAATTCCAAGCAACCAGACACCGTCTGTATTTATGTAAATCAAATAAATATTCTTTGATTGTTTAATTTGATTGCTGGTTGACGAAGTTTATTTGTTTACTAATAATCGTTTACTAATAATCTTCAAAAAAATTTAATCTGTTATTCCATGGGTTTACAGTATATTTATAGAATAATCACGCACTTATGTTTCACTCTTCATTTACCAGATTTCCAGCAATGTTTAAAAATATCATAATGGCTTTTTAAATAAATAATCAAAACTCAATATGTCCTATAAAAAGATATTGAATATTATTTGAATTTTTGTTTCAAAATTATTCAGTAAACACTCCTATTAAATCAGGGGTTCTCCAAGGCTCTGTTCTTGGATCACTTTTATTTTTAATCTTCATTAATGATTTGCAAATTCCACTTCCCAAGAGCTTCGGCATTAAACTACAAAATTTATAAAAATGATTCCGAAAGGGAAGAACTTCATGCATTCTTATAAAAATAAGCTTTGAGGGATCATTTCGCAAAAAGTGTCAAAGTGGGTTTTGAGTGCAAAAATTGTGCTAAAATATTTTAGAAAAATTAAACAAATTAACGAAACTATATATTTCCCTTTTTAAATGATATCAAAATTAAACTTTTTGATCTGCAAAAGTTAAAAAATACCTACTTATGATTAACATGGCCCAATGGCATGCCCCTGCATTTGATGTTGTTTTGGTTTGTTGTTGTTGCCCCTGCCATTTGCGCCTTTGTTGTCGCCGCTGTCGAGCCATTTTGCACTAAGAATTTTATAGTTATAGTATGATATAGATTAAAAAAATCGCGAAATATGGACAAAAATACGAAAAATATGGACAAAAATACGAACAAAATATAAAAAGATACCAAATGTTATGATGTCATATGCAGTCTCGGGTCCTTTCGCCTCGCATCGGATCGTAGACCCCGTAGGGATGTTCCTCGTCCTGCCATTGTTGATCTATCCGGGTTGGCCTCTGAAAATCAACAATCAATGTTTTAGTGGTAGTATTATAAAAAGGTGATAGGAAGGTTAAAAAACGACACGAGGACCAATCTGGCCAAAAACTTTGCCAATAACAAATTCAAATAAATGATGAACAAATTAGTGAAAAACCTCAAATTTGATGACTCCAAAAAATATCGAATTTTTTGTTTCTTTCAAAAAAACAAAGGAAAGATATAAGTAGCATAAAATTCTGCACAACTTTACTTTTTATTTTTTAACGCCCCAGCACCGTAGATTTTTTTAGGGTTTGGTGTGGGAAGGAGAGAAGGAAAGAGGCAAAAAAAAAGGAAAAAAAATTGTGCCAACAAGTTGCGGAAAAGGCTATTAAGACAATTTGCTAAAATTTTTTTTACCTATATCTGCTCTTACAAAATTCAGAAGACAAAAAAATACGCTAAAAATCGATTTATTGCCCCAAAAATTGTTTGAATTTCTTAATCGCGATTTTTCGCTTTTTAATGATTTTAATAAAGTAAATTTTCGAAAATTTCCCCAGAAGCTCCTTTCTAAACCGCCATCACCATTATGAATACATTGCAAAAACTTGAGCAATTTTATTTTATATTTTTTATTTTCTCCGATGCTAGGGAGTTTAAAAAATCAAAGCATTAACATCTTTATAAATTTTTAGAATTTGTTAGACCATAGTAATTACTAATTATACTCTATTTGTTGATCTTAATTTTTTGAATTTTCCATTCGAAAATTAAGGCTTCTTCGAAAATTTCAAACTTTTCAGAATATTTTTCCTAACAACTTTTTTATTTTTATACTTTTTTGGTCTAACAAGGTCTCAAAAAAAAGTTTTAAATTTAAACCAAATTTAGAATATTACCCACGGTGACGTTGTCGCTCTCCGCCTACAGCCAAAATGAGCCGGCATATGTCCCCATGATCGGGTTGGACACCTCGATCGATCTGCCCCGACATTAGGCACTTGTTGTTGAGGAGGAGGTTGACTTTGTGAACGCCGCTGCTGCGGTTGTGGTGGACGTTGCGACGGTTGTTGTTGCTGCTGCGGATGTTGCTGCAGTTTTTGTTGTGGTTTTTACCGTAGCGAAAACGAAGTTGCCGCTGCTGCTCTTCTAAATGCTGTTGATGTTCTGAAAGTTGTTTTTGTTGTGTACTGTTTTGGATGTTGTTGTTGGTGTGGCTGTTGCCGCTCCAAAAAACGCCGTTGCCGCTGGTTCTTTTGCAAATGCCGCTTTTGCTCTGAAGGTTGTTGTTTTTGCGGTTTTGGATGTTGTTGTTTTTGGGGCTGTGGAAGCCGTTTTCGTAGTTTTGGAGGTTGTTTTGGTTGTTGCTGCCCCTGCCTTTTGCGCCTTTGTTTTCGCCGCTGTCGAGCCATTTTGCACTATGAATTTTATTGTTATAGCCTGATATGATAAAAAAATTGCGAAATATGGACATAAAATATGAAAAATTAGGGTTAAAAAATTTGGCGAAATTTCGACAAAAAAATTAAAAAATTTTGAATCAATTGCAATTTAGCCGTCCTTAAAACTTTTTGCCGCCTTAACATTTATTCGTGATCAAATGCATAATTAAACTATAAAAAAACAATAAGTGAATATCAAAAATCATATTAGACCCGAATTCCTCTAACCTACAAACGCGATGCGACATCTGGCTATGCGCATATTCTTTTGCGGGTTCTACAAGCGGCATCCCGGCTATGGATTTCATGGTGGCACACATTGCATAGCCGGGATTCCGTATGTAGAACCCTCAAACGAATATGCGCATAGCCGGGATGTCGCATTACAAAATTCAAAATGGAAGTCAGAAGCAGATTCAGCGTCAAAAAATACCCTAAGAAAGCCTTTTTAGACAGACGATTTTTCAAAAAAAAAAAATTTCGATTAGTGTCAGAAATTACCCAAGGGAAGTCAATTTTTCAATAATAAAATCCAAAGAGGGGTCAATTTGAGACACAAAATTAAAAAGTACCAAAAAATTTTTAAGGACGGTTAAATAATTTAAGGACGGACTGCAACTGAACCAAAGTTTTCTCTAAAAAATACATTATTTAAACTAATTTTTGGCATAGAAAAATTGATTAATAGTAAAATTAATTTCATTTTCAAAAATTTTCGATTTTATTGTTTTTTGCTTAAGAAAATCCTTTTTATCACCGAAAATTTATACAATCTTTCTAAAAAAATAGTGAAGAAAAGAGAAGCAAAAAAATTTTTTTGCTCATTTTCTCTTTCGGAGAAAATAAGAGAAATTACTTCAAATTAATGATTTTCAAAAAAATAAAATAAAAATATGGAAAAGTTGCGAAATTTGGAAGAAAATGGAAAATATGGGCAAAAAATGAAAAATATGGAAGAAAAATGGATAAAAATGCGAAAAAGGAAAAAAAAATTATAAAATAAATTAGGACAATTCTTGCAAATAAATGATATTTCATGTAATTGTGAGTAATAGTGTTAGGAATTTCCAAAAAAATTGTTTCCAAGACCATGGCCCGTGACTGGTCTTGGTTTCTCATCCCGAGTCTTGGTCTTGATTTGGACCTGGTCTTGGTCCAATCTTGTTTTTAGTCCCAGTTTTTTGGCCTCAAAGTTCATTCTAGCATTTTTAAATTTTTTTTTAAATAAATTTTCGAATATGTTTTTAGTAAATATTCAGGTACTTACTAATTAACAATGATTACAAATATTTTTGCTTGATTAAAAATCAGGGCTCCCAGGTCTCAAGTGCCTGAAAAAAGGACACCAAGCATAAAATTAAAGATTTTGGGGTCGAAAAAAAGGACACCCATTAAAATACTAAAAAATTTGTAATCAAACAAATAAAATTTTTATATAAAAATTTGTAATCAAACAAATAAAATTTTTTTATCGAATCATATCATCAAGTTGTATATTTTTCAGAAGCAACGATTTGTTCCGACAATTTACGATATCTGGAAATTTTATTATACATTTCCTTGCGTGCGAAATTAAAAAATACTGTTTGGGGTGCCGGCGGTCCCGATAGGGGCCGCCGGAGAAAATTTTGAAAATTTACTCCCTTTTCCTTAAGAAAATTGGTCATTTTTTTAATTTTTAAAGATAATCCTCTATTATGAGGGGTTCCGGCGGTCCCAATAGGGGCCGCAGGAGAAAATTTTGAAAATTTACTCCCTTTTCCTTAAGAAAATTGGTCATTTTTTGAATAAAATTTTCCAAAATCCAAAAATAAAGGACAAAAAAAGACAATTGGTCCAAAAAAACATACACATAATTGGACCTCCCGACGACGCTTAACAAAAATAAATAACAAACCTGAAGTAATTTTTATAACAATAGATGCGTAAAAATGACAAGGTTTCGTATGAATAACGAGTTTTTTAATTTATCCTCCTCTAACCTAAAGCATTGGAATCGGTAACTCCCTTGTAGGTCAAATTTCTGAGTGAAAATTAGGGTTAAACAGGGGGTCTCCGTCCTCAAGCTTATATCACTAATAAGAAAGCAAATTCCGGGATCAGGTGAAAAAAAGGAAGGAAGGAGATAAGTAAAAAAGAAATCAATCTTATTTAAATTTGATCGTACTTGGCAGACCCGTAATATTCGCCTCATTATCGCGATTTTTTTGATATTATGTTAAAAGAAAAAAAATATTCCGACAAAGCCCACCTAGCTTTACCCCCCTCCCCCCTCTTCTGCCGACTAGGATATATTGAAGCTAGTATAAAAACGAAAAAATGCCTCATTCGTGGTAGAGAGGTAGAAATGGACATCGCCACTAAGTTGAAAACAATTGGGCAACCTCGGTTCGGCTTTAAGATCCTCAAGCTGTTTGCGGGCCTCCGGTAAATTGCGCTCAAACCTGCGCAAAAAACGCCCAAAATTGCGGATAATATGCACGTTGTCCACATGGCATTCAACAATTGTATAGAAGCGCTTGCAGGTAAGCTGCACACGGCGCGCCAAATTGCGTCTGCTCAGCAACTTGAACGCATCCACCCACAACTCTGTCGGCAGCCAAACACTAATGGATAATAATGGAGTTAAAAAACGGCAATCAGCAGCAACTGCTGGTGATCCATGGGAAAAAAACTAACCAAGCCTGAAAACTCGCATCCTAGACTTTTATGGGGTGCTGATTATGATTCCGACCGAATGAGTCAACTTTAGGATTTTTTGTCAAGCTTGATTTATATATCAATTTTTTATTCAACACATATCTCACAGTGTAATGATTTTTAGAGCGGATTCCGATTTAAAAAATCAGTATTAATTCTAGTTCGGAATCGTCATTAGCACCTCAGAAAAATTAGGGTGAAATTTTCAATAATAGTTATTTTTTATTTATTTTTTTGAAACCACAATTTCCAATAGTAATTAAATTTATGAGAACTTCTTTATTATCCAGTGGTAGCCAGAAATTTTTTTTGGCTCCCCTTACGATTTTCAATTTTCCTGTTGTCAATAATAAAAACTTTCAAAATTTATTACACAGAAATTTATTGTATTTTTATAGTTTTTTTTAAAACGGGTAATTTCGAAGAAGAGTTCTTCTTGGAAGAGATGGGCTAGGTACAGCTCGGATATAATGGTTTATAATTTTGAACACCCCTTAAAGGTTGGCAGGAAAAATTCAGCCGATTTTCCGGATCTCGATTCCCGAGTTCATCAGTTCCCTACTCTGGGGAGGGGTAGGACCAGGGCTCCCAGGTCTTGGGTGACTGAAAAAAGGACACCAAGCTTAAAATTAAAGATTTTGAGGTCGAAAAAAGGACGCTTTTAAAAAGCTTAATTTTGCTTTCCAAAGCAGAAATATTAACAGATTTTTATCAATAATTTGATGTTTAAATCGTATATTTCTTATTAGCAACTAGCGCCTAATTTTCGATCACTATTTAGAGTGCCAGCGCTTCCGATAGAGGCCGCCGGAGAAAATTTTGAAAATTTAGTTTTTTTTTCTTAAGAAAAATTGATCATTTTAAGGCATTTTTGAAGAAAATCCATTATGTGCGTGTGCGGTGCGGCAGTCCCGACAGGGGCCGCCGGAGAAAATTTTGAAAATTTAGTCCTTTTTTCTCAAGAAAATTGGTCATTTTTTGAATAAAATTTTCGAAAATCTCAAAAATAAAGGACAAAAAAGGACAAATCTTTAAAAAAAGGACATTTAAATTTTCAAAGATCGGGACCCCTCAAAAAAAGGACAAATCTTTAAAAAAGGACATCTGGGAGCCCTGGGTAGGACGGATTCGAATTTTGAATCTCCGCGAGATGTTAATTTTGTGCCTATTTATTTTTTTTATTCTGCATAAAATTAATTCCTTCGAAAGAGACTGCCAGAAGTTTTTTTTCAAATTTAATATTTTTTCTCAGAAAATTATGACCTTTTTATCTTTTTCTTTAGCGTCGAGTTAAAAAATAAAACCATGAACCCATTTAAAGACAAAGGTTTCGTTTTCGACGAGAGATTGAGTTGAAAATTTAAAACAAATTTCTTAAACTTTGGAAATTAGATGGAAGGGCCTTGGTAGGTTTGTTGGGGGACATAATCCATTTTTTAACGATTGAATATTAATATAAAATTAACCAAAAATTAAATTCCAAACCTTTGGGAAGCAATTTGGGCATTTCCATGATGGCCAATGGGCGACAAACAAATTCTTCAAAAAACTAAATTTAAAAAACGATCATTTCATAATTTTACCTCTCAGAAGAAGATTCAACCTGTTTTTCAATGAACATTTTTGACTAAACTCAGATATTATTTTTGTTATTATTACTTTATTTTTTATTGATCGTGTCGTTTGGGCTCCAGCTCTACTGGGCTTATAACTCGGTCAAAATGAAATATTTAGAAAAAGATTTGGCGTCAAAAGATGGAGCATAAAATTAGCTAAAAAAGAGCCTATTATGTTTTTCGAATCTTTCAGGGGTCATTTACCCCAAAGCTAAAAATGGTAATAGCCACCAATAAAATTTTTAAATTAGAAAAACAGACAAAACATATGATTCTTTTAGTGTTTGAATCTTGTGGATTTAAAAATATAGTTGTGAAAATTTTGAAAAACTAGTCCTATGAAAAATTTGAAATCCTAGGCCCAGCGAAAAAAATTTCGTAAAAATGTCCTGCTAGATGTCCATTTTTTGTATGGGGGCTGATGCCTTGTCTGGTGGGAATTGATGAGCTGCTGTAGCCTAAGAAGCAGTGATTAACCACACGTATTTTCATATTAGAAATACGTGTGATTAGTTGGACCATAACTTTTTGGGTGCTAGGATGTTAAAAAAACCGCCATATGGGGCGTAAAACCGCCATTTTTCTATCTGGCCGAAAACTTTTTTTGCTAAGCTAGTATTTTAATTTTTCCAAATTCGGCCAAAAAGCTGAAATTTTTCGATAATATCGAAAAATAGAGTCTTTAGGGCATATTTCGAACTTTTTGGCAGAATTTCGAAAAAAAATACCAAGAGATAAAGCACAAATTTCTATATATCTTCGGCCTAGCAATTTTGAAAAAAAAATTTATCTTTTTATATATTTTTTAAAGCATAAAATTTTATATCTTTGGCCTAGCAATTTTTGAAAAAAAGTTTTCGGCCAGATTGGAATTGGAACATGTGGCGGTTTTTTTAATGCCCTAACACCAACTTTTTGTGCAACTTTTTGCGTCACTTGAGGGGCTATGCTATATACATAATGTTGACAAACAATGACGACGAGCGCTTTCCTCCTCACACCACCACGAGGGCAGCCCCATCGACATTATCGATTCCGCGTCCCCGCAGAGGTTATTTAATATATAAAAAAAATTAAATTTTTCAAAAATTTCAAAAATTTTAAGGAAAATTTGAAAAACTAATTAGGCCAAAAGATAGAGCATAAAATTCTGCACATATTTGCCTTTTATAGTTTTGGCCTAGGAAGCCTCAAAAAAAAGTTTTTGTTTTGGCCATTTTTTGGATTCAAGATCGGCTAGCCGAAGTCGACTTCGGCTGAATATTCAGGATCGGCTACAACATACCGTATTTCCTCTAAAATAAGGCCCTGCTCTAAAATAAGGCCTTGCTCTAAAATAAGGTCCCCCTTTGAGGAGGTTTGAAAAAAATAAGGCCCTGCTCTAAAATAAGGTCCTGTTCTAAAATAAGGCCTCTTTTAGCAAAATTTTGAAAAAACATTTGCCCGGGACGGCGTCGCTACAAAACATTCCCTCGCAGAACATCCCCAAACTGACAAAAAAATATCCCCATGTCCAAAAATTTTTTTCTTAGACTAGTTAGACCAAAAGCATAAAAGACAAATTGGTGCAGAATTTCAAGCTCTATCTTCTGGTATAAATTATTTTTCGAATTTCAATCAAAAGTTTGAAATTTTCCCGAAATACCGAAAATAGGGTTTTTAGGGGATATTTCGACATTTTTGTTCGAACTTCGAAAAATAATTTATACCAGAAGATAGAGCATGAAATACTGCACAACTTTCTCTTATATACTTTTGGTCTAACTGGTCTAACAAAAACGTTTTTGGAGATGGGGTTATATTTTTTGTCAGTTTGGGGATATTCTGCGAGGGGATGTTCTGTCCGGACACCGCCCGGGGCTAATCTCATCATTCATCCTTTTTCGAGAATAAAGTTTTGCAGGGCTAAAAAATTTTTATTTTTTTATTTATCTATGCTGCTAATGAGATGGCATTTTGATTGGACTATGGTATTATTCAAAGGTCTATGGAAATCAATTTGATGAAATTATTTGTTTTAAGAAGAGGAAAACGGATTTTTGATGATAAATCTAATTTTTTTGAGAACATAAGGAGAATTGCACCTGAAATTAGAAATTTATTGCATAAATGCACATTGAAAAAAATAAGGCCCTGCTCTAAAATAAGGTCCTGCTCTAAAATAAGGCCCCCTTTGAGGAGGTTTGAAAAAAATAAGGCCTAGGCCTTATTTTAGAGGAAATACGGTATACAACATTAGTGGCCCCAAAATTTGCAAAACTTATCTTTTTTTAGTGAGGGAGGGGCTGGTGTTACCAATCTTCAGAATTAAATGTTTTTTTAGAATTAAATGTTCTTACATATTTATAAGATTTTTCCTATTTTTATTATTTTTGGAATTTGGAAAATTTATTCCGAAAATGACTAATTTTCTAAAAATAAACAACCCGTATAGGGATCGATGGCACCTTTATTAGAAGTCTGTTTGCATTAGTAGCAGGGCTGGACGCAATCGGATTTTTTTCATCCGCAACTCGCAATCCGCAATTCGCAACCAAAATTTTTCATCCGCAATCCGCAACCCAAAAAAGGCCGCAATTCCCGCAATCCGCAACCCAAAAAAGGCCGCAATTCCCGCAATCCGCAACCCGCAATCCGCAATTTTTTGAAAAAATTCTCTTAATTAAAAACAAAACAAAAAAAAATCCTGAAAAATTTATCATAAAACTAATATTTTCTGTTATTCTAAAACTAAAATTCAAAAACTAAAAAGTTAATATAATTGAATTTACTACTTATTTCTGAAAAATTCATTTTTGTGAAATTTCCTGTAGCCATGCCCATAAATAATACATACTTATGAATTATGAACCAATCTATTCCTAACCTCAAGGACGTAGCCAGGGGGGACTATAGCCTTCCCCCCAAATGCCAACTCGAAAAAAATTTCAAAAGCTTCCCCCTGTTCATTTTGCCCAAAATTTCAAAAATTTCTCCCCGGCACATCTCAATATAGGGAAAATTCTGCAAAAAATGACCAATTTCGTAAGAAAATGGTCTAAAAAACGCGAAATTTTCTATGGCGGCCCCTATCTTGAACGTCGTCACCCCTCATTCAATGAACTTTCTTTATAAAATTTTCATTAAATTTGGCAATAAATTGCCTTAAACCGGGGCAGAATGAATTTTTCGCACTGATTTCCCAAAGTGGTCATTTTTCATTAATTAAAAGGATGAGTTTCATCCTCAATTTTGTAGCTTAAATAAAATTTTGTATTTTTAACACCAAAAAAGTTTCTCTAGGTTGCGGTTGATCCGAGTTATAATGAATGGCGCGCAAATGTCTGGCGCGCAAATGACCGGCGGATACGAATAAAAGTACCGGCGGTCCCGACAGGGGCCGTCGGCGAAAATTTTGAAAAATAAATGTCCATTCCTTTCAAAATTTCTTTATTTTTTTGGCTCAAAAAACAAAAATTTTTCCAAAGTTTTTCAAAGAAATTTTAAAAAATTTCTCCAAAAATGCCATCCTTAGGGGTGCTTAAAATTGTGGATTTATTGCGGATTTTTCGCAAAAATCCGCAACTCGCAAACCGCAATTGCGTCCAGCCCTGATTATAGACCCTCCGCAAATAGAACCACTTTCTAACGTGGTTAAGAAAAAAATATACCCACGGGGGTTCTAATACAGTTTTACAGTATGTTGTTTTAGTACATTCACGTGCATGGCTGCTGCCAGTCGTATCATCATCGATAGCGACACCTTGGCACTTTTGTTCAGCCGATTCTTTACACGCGCACAATTGGCCAAACAAGTATGTGGTGGTTGAGCTTCGGATGTTTGTGGATTATTTATGGAATGAACTTTTACGGTGCTAGGTCGTTTGCCAAAAAGTATCAAATTAATATTTTTCCAAAAGGTGTCATAAAAATGTTTATCAGAATAAAGTAAGTATCAAGCAATATTCGAAAAAATAATTAGTAAATTGAAAAAAATTACAAGTCAATCATAAAGGGAGCTCAGTGTATACCTATGTAAAAATTCATACGACTTAATAAAGACTATTCTTATTTTTGATTTTAAAATTTAAGTAAGCTTTCCCAGGGTCCCTTACCTTATGTACAATTAAATTAGGGTTTGCATAGAATCGAAATCGGAACTAGTTCGGAACTCACGTGACCAAAGAGCTGCGGTCAGTCCCGGTTCTGGTTTTTGTAAAAAGTCCCGGTTCCTTAGCATCCTATAATAAATTTACCTTTTATATATAATTTTATAGATACTTATATGCCCATTAAATATTTATAGCCATTTTATAACTTATTCTTATATTTATAATTTATATTTTTTGATGCTTTTTGTCAAACGCCCATCTTGATACTTTTTGACAAACGCCCTTTTTGATACTTTTTGGCAAACGATTCAGCACGCTTTTTTTCGACATGCAAGAAAACCGCCTTTTTAATTGAATGCATTTAATTTTTGATTTTTAATTCAAGAACATTACAGCAGTTGTGTTTCCCACAAAAGTTCCAAAGACGGAATCTAAACTTTTTCTAAATTCGTTGGGCCAAACCAAAAGCTTTTAAAGACCTATACAAAACATCATATTCTCTATATTTGTATAAATTTTTTTCCTTCAAATCTTTGGGAAAAATAATTTTCGAAATTATCAAAAATGTTCTTCTTCTTAAAAATTTAATGCCATTAGAATTTCTGCGCATTCTTTTGGTGTTTGAAGTTTCTGGGGAGATTTAATAAATTTCTAGGATAATTTTTCACTTTTTTGACACTTTTTGAAGAATAAACGAATAAACATGGAACTAGGTTCTGTAATAAAATTATATCTAGCTAATATTCACATGGATTTTTTATAGGAGATAGAGCTGGTATGTCGCCATTGGGCCAGTGTTGTTCGCCATCTTGTGCCCACTATGCATCGATGTCGGAAACTCTACTTGAAAATTGCACCAAACAATGTTATCATCTTGACCAACAAGGTTCAGCCAACAATTATTTAACAGATTTTAACATAACGTATTTCCTCTAAATAAGGCCTAGGCCTTATTTTTTTCAAACCTTCTCAAAGGGTGGGCTTATTTTAGAGGAGATACGGTATTTAAAATTGATATTTTATACTAATCAGAAATAAAAATACCTATATATACACTAGGACCCATTTTCCAACCTCTCTGTAGACGAGGTTAATTGGAATGGGATTCCTAAAAGAATAATATTTGGATTGCCGGATTATCTTATCCTTTTTGATAAGATGGACATATTTTTTTGATAGGAAATTTTAAAATAGGTAATGACTAAAAAATTGACAATATTTTCATTTTTTCATTTCATGTTTCCAAATAAAAATTATCAAATTCCTTTTTAAAAAATGTGTAAATTTTCAAAAAAAAATTATTCAGTGTCCCTTATCGGTGGCACTCTGGATTTTGGAAAATCAGAACTTCATTTTTTGTTTTGAAAATGTATTAAATATGCAAACCACTGCATTTTGAGGACAATTTATATTTTAAGACATCTTTAGGCATTTTTGAGCTGAACAATTACGACCCTAATACTTATACCTCATAGAAAATATGGTAAATCTATGTAAAAATGGTATGTAAATCTGTGTTTAAAACAAATTAATTGCCCTACATAATTCAGTGGCATGCCCATGAGGTGGCCGACGATGTGTGCAGTGTGTTCGACCAGCCCAAAATAATGGACACAATGGACCCATGGTTCATCATTGAAATGCCCTGGTCAACAACCGATTTGTCCACCAACTTTGCCCATTGGCCGCACACTGTTGGCCATTCGGCTGCAACCTACTGTCATCACCATCGCCAGCCATTGCCCAACAAAATAGTTGGCTACATGGCGGAGAATAACCCGGTAGGCGGCTACGTGTCGCGACATTTGCGCCCCAACCGATATAGGTAACTCGGTTCAAATGCAACCTAGAGAAACGAGCTTGATGTCAAAAAATAGAGCAAAAAATTATCTACAAAATGAGCCTAAGCTCATTCGAATTGGTTGAAAAAAGTTGTTATGGCCAAATTAGACGGTTTTGGCCGAATTTAGTAACTTTTTCACAGTGGCCCAATTCGAATGAGCTTAGGCTCATTTTGTAGCTAATTTTTTGCTCTATTTTTTGACATCAAGCTCGTTTCTCTAGGTTGCATTTGAACCGAGTTATATCAGTTGAGGCGCAAATGTCGGGTAACCGGCGGCTACACCTCAATAGAACCTAGTTCATTAGAAACCAAAGGCTGAATTTTTTTAAACCGTAGAACTCCAAATCCAAAGCATTTACTAACAAACAGAATTTTATGCTCTATTTTTTGCTCTAGTTTTTCAATTCAAAAAACTGTTTTTGGGGGAAATTAAAAAAATTGCTGGGAAAATTTGACTGGTTAAAAAATCTAGGTAGCCAGAATTTGCCAAAATTTCTGTTAAAATAATCCGAAAAGCCGGCGGTTAAACCGGGTATTAGTGCCAGATAACACCGGTTAGTCAACTCTGCTTGGCATGATCACAGCGTCAATATTCAAAAATTAATTATTAACTGTATTTCCTCTTTGTCCAAATTGATTTTCTTTTCAGATCTCCGCCTTTTGGCCTTCATCATTTGTGGCATTTACAGAGCTATACGTGTGCCCGAGCGCGATCAAAAATGATACCATTAAATTCCTAGGCCATTTTGTCAAACAACTTTCTGCTCTCACTCGGGTATTTTAATGCTTCTTAAATTGGTTGCCCAAAACATCTTCCAATGAATAAATGAATATGAATATTCCAATTCTCATATTAAAAAAAACAATTTAATATGACTGTTATTGAGATGCTAGGTCTTTAGGCCACATGGCTCAATTTAGTCACAGGGCTCAAAAAATAATAATTCTTTTATAGAAAGTAATGACAAAATTATAATTAAAAAGGAAAAGATTTTCTTACATATTAGGTCGTTCAGTTCTAGGTCGTTAAGGTTTCATTAACGCAAAAAAATTGTCAAATTTTTTAGCTGTTTATTTATTAGGATTATTCTATTGAGATGTTTAGAACATAAAGAGACTGAGCTATTTTTAAAAAATTAACATAGAACGGAACTTAATAAAATGGAAATAAAAATAAAATCTTTATAATAATATTTTTGGCATAAAATTATCAGATGCCAATATAGAAGAAAAAAATCATAAAATTTGATAAACTAAATATTCCTGAAATAGGAAATCATTTTTTAAGCCGTGTGGCTAAATGCCACATGTTAATGTTTTGAGATGTGTGGCCTAACGATTTAGCACGGATTATGATTATAAATGTCTAAAATTTGAATAAAATTTTGTAAATATGTCGACGGCGTGGTGTAGTGGTCCATCACAGGGGACACAGATCCCGGGACGTGGGTTCGAATCCCATATACTCAAGCCTATGGGGAGCGCATCCCTTCACTCAATTCATTCAGCCAAGCGGTGATGCGAGCCGAAGGGTATTCGGCCCCATATCCTGTTTTTTTTATAAATAAATTTAAAAAATTAATAGGAATTTTTTTTAATAAAGCAGGCAATTAAATAAATATGGTGGTACTAACGAGGGGGGGGTAAATTTTTGGGCATTTTTTCTACTGCCATTTCTCGGGACATAGGACACCTTCTTAAAATTTTAATTTTTCTTTAAAAAATAGTAGTAAGATTATTAAATATAATAATTTAAATGTACCCAACACCCCCCCCCCTCCCCCCGAGAAAAGGTGGGTACACATCATTTCCCCGCCGGTCGTTTCCCCGCCGCGCCAGAAAAATGATTATAACTTTTATCAGAAAAACATAGTGAAGTGAATTTGATGTCAAAAGATAGCCCTAAATGTCTGCTATAAATTTGCAAGAATAGCTTACCGATTTGGTCAAGTAGAAATTAAGTTATAGCCAGATCTCTGGCCAAAACCGACTTAACTTGGCCATAACTTTTTTTTGCTTGAACAAATCTGATAGTTGTTCTTGCAAATTTATAGCAAAGATTTAGGGCTATCTTTTGACACCAAATTCATTTCTCTAGGTATTGCATGAAAAAAGTTATAATCATTTTTTCACTGCGGCGGGAAAACGACCGGCGGGGAAATGATCTGTCTCGAGAAAAGGTAGTAGTAACTGCCCACAAGTTAAATTTCCCCTCCCCTAATTAATAGAAAAGCACCAATATGGTTTAATCTCATAGAAAAATTAGACTAATTAAAAAAATAAAACTAGGCATCTATTTTAAATTATTATTATTTTTAAAATAATTTTGTTAAAAATTTATAGATTTGTATTCAATTTGAACACCATTGGAGCCATTTGTTGACGTTATTGACCTTTTTGTCCGAACATCTTCAACACATGGTGCCGATTTGTTTTATACATTGTCAGTGGCGGTTGATAAAAACGGTATTGATCGAATCCATCATACTATATAGTAATCTGGTTTTGTACGAATCTCCTAATCCAAAAACAAGGAAAATCCCGACCAAGAGAATACAATAAAAACTCCTCTAGCAGGTACAGCTCATTAGAACCTAGCTCATTGTTGGAACACAACGGGCAAAATTGTTTTATTTAGTTAGACCCTTAAGCATATAAAAAACAATGCGGAATTTTAAGCCTGTTCGCCTTTTTGTTAGTTTGAAGTAGGGTTGCACGAGACCGGGACCGGGATCGGGCCGGGATTCCCGGTGGTCACCCCGGGACTGGAGTCCCGGTCCTGGTCCCGGTTTTCAAAAACCGGGAAATCCCGGTCCCGGTTTTCAAGACCGGGACTGACCGGGACTGAAAATGCACCCCTAAGAATGGCATTTTTGGCAAAATTTTTAAAAATTTTACTGAAAAGTTTAAGTTTCAATGGTGAAATTTTCCTAACAAATTGAAAATTTTGCCCCAAAATCTCAATATATCACAACCAAAAATTCATTTTCGCCATTTTTCTTTCACAAAACTCATGCTAACACTGCTAACCATATCCAAATTCCAAAACAACAACCAATTTTATATTAGACATCTTAAAGCATCTTAAAGGAAAAATCTTGGCCCTACTTTGGCCAGAAAAAATCGACAAGATTTCTTAAGAAAGGGTCCAAATTTTCAAATTTCTTCTGTAGGCGACCCCTGTCGGGGCCGCCTACACCCCATACTGCAATGGTTTTCCAAAAAACCGGCAAAAATTGATCAAATTTCTCAAGATAATTGGTTTGTAATCGCCCATTTTTTAAATTCTATCTCTATAATTCAATAAATAAAAAAATAATTTTTCGCATTTTTTGATATTTCGCAAATTTTTTTGGCCTTTACCCCTTCCCATAAGAGAAATCAAGTAAATGATAGAAATTTTTTTAATTATTTAACTTCTTTTTAAAATTAAATAATATTAAATCACTAAAAATTTACAGAAAATAATGACAGTTTTTTGACCTAAATTGTTCCTTAGTTTTTGTTATATATTTTACAAGACATTATTTGTATTTCTCAGAACTTAGATAATTTCAATTTTTTTATAAAAATTATACAAACATTTTGCTGAAAAATTAAGCATTATTTTTTGCGCATTTTTTAAAGGTTTTTTGATAAAAATATAAAAATTCAAAAAAATTTTGGCTTACAAAATTTTAATTTTTGAAAAGGGCCAGTCCCGGTCAGTCCCGATCCCGATACCGGTTGAAAAACCTGGTCCCGGTCCCGATCCCGGTTTTCCTAGTCCCGGTCAGTCCCGGTCCCGGTTTTTGTCAAAAATCCCGATCCCGTGCAACCCTAATTTTAATCATTTTCTATTAGCATTGAATGGATTTTGGATGTTAGCTTCCGCGCCCATACACACACACAAATTTTTTTACATTAGGCATAAACCAATGCTAAGGCTTTAAAAAGGGCCAATCAAGACCAAACTTTCTAGAAACTTATTTATTAAACTTGCTAGACCAAGAAATATAAAAGGCCAACATTGCGATCCTATACTCTCTAGTCTCTGTTCGAATGTCCGGACCAACTTTTTGGGAAATTTGCCTGTTACAACCAAGTTCATGACTCTCGTCAGGTGCAATTGGTCTTTAAAAAAATTCGTGGTACGACTTTTGCAGACCCGACATTGGCAGATCACATTATAACTGGTTTAAAACGAAACTTACAGAAACGAATTAGTAATTGTAAGGGAGTCTATTTGAGAGGGGGATTCTAATGCAATTTTTATGAAAAATTGTAAATATTAAAAAATTAACCTTATATTATTTTACAAAATAGAGATACCATGAAAATTATTCAATTTTTTCAAAAAATCGATTTTTTGAATTTAAAAATTTTAAGTTTTTAAAAAGAATGTTAAGGACAGTTGGACTTACTAGAATTTATGAAATTCCGATATACAACCTTTAAAAACTGTCATTTCCTAATAATTTTTTTGTTAAAAAATTGATTTTAATTTTTTGGGATAAATGCAAGTCGCGATTAGTCCCGGACTTTGTCCTGATCAAAAATTGGTCCGGGTTCTAATTAGATTTTGTCAAGTCCCATTTTTGGTCTTGCAAAAAATCCCAGATAAAACAATAAAGATCAGTTGAAAAGCAAAAGAATAAATTAAAAAAAAATTTTTTCTTTTATTTTTTAGAATTCCGCACGAACGTTTAGATTAGTTATTCGATTCACATTGAATATTTTTTTGATTTTTCTATGAGTTTAGGAAAAAAATGTACAGGCTGCGCCAAAAGTACTACACCTTATTAATTATGAATAACTTTTTTCTAAATGGCAAAATTACAATCAAATATTCAAAAGAAGCGAAATATTAGATTATAAAACATATACTATATTAGTTTTTAAATAATTCACCCTTGGTATAAAAATAGAGAAGCAGCTTTTTCTGCGCCGCAGTTTTTTCAGAAATTGGCCACATTTTAAAAAATAATAAATTTAAATGTGATGAAAATTCATCGAAGTAATTATTTTTGAATCTTTTCTTTTATTCTATAATATTTCCAGCTAAAAAATATTCAATCAAAAAATTTGACTTATAGAAAAGTCAAATTCTAAAAAAATATTTTTGTTGGAATTTTATTTCTTTTTATATTTTTCTTGTTTTTTCCAAAAAATCGGAAAAATTAATCAAACAATTTCATATATAAAATTATTCGTTTTTGGGGGGGGGGGAGGGAGGGAGCGAAATAGGAAATGTTGGATAGAAATTTTTAGGTGGTGCAGAATGATTAATTATGAGTAGTGCTATGGCGTTTTAAAAAGTGCCATAAACTAAAAAGTTCACCACATTTTTTTAAAGCGTTCTCGGCCAAAAGTATTAAAAACAAAGTTGAAAAACAACATTTTTTGCCTTATCTACTGTTTTTTCGTACAAAAAGTTCTAATTTTTATTGTAGCTAGGATTTACGTTTAAAAGTTTACAGTTTAAAAAAAGTTGTTATAAGAATAGATATAATGTCTATAGTCGTTAATTTTTGAACTAGCAAAATTTATGTAATTAAAAAAATTCTTGAACTTTTTTCTGTGTTCACGCTTACTGAAGAGAATATGCCTATTGCATAAAGTATTTTCCAGCAAAAAATTTTTGGCCACGTAAATAACATGATTTAATGTTTTTAGGGACTTCTTTTCCATTTTGGCACTTTTGGCTGAAACGACTCAGCACGGTCCCGACAGAATCGGGATTTAACCTCCTTTGTTAATAAGGGAATTAAAAGATTAATTAATCCAATTCGTGAAATTTTTATGAACCTATCGTGGGACAGAAAACCAGGGACAGCTTTTTTGAAATGCACCTTATTTTATGGATGCCCCTTATTTTTCAAAGTCCATCAAGAGGGCCCGTTATTTTTGACATGCCCTTTATTTTTTGTATTTTTGTGTCCTTCAACTTTATTCGGTATGTTGTTGCCCTTATTCCATTGACAATCATTCATAAAAAATTGATTGACCTTTTTATTTGAAAACTTTATTACTTTCCGCAACATTCGCAACTAAAGCCATAATAATTCTAATCATTTTTCAATGCAATAAATGACAAAATTTTGCTCCGCATCGAATATGTTGGCCATGTCCTCTACAATATACATGGCAGCACTATAGTGTCCCGCATTTTCACGCCCCCGATCATGAAGATGCCGGTCGTCGATCGCAAGTACAACTCGTCAGACATCTCATGGCCTGGATCACGACTTGTGGGTGGAATGCAGTACTGGCCTGATTCGGCGGTCATGTTGCAGAACTGAAAGGGGCTAAAAATAGAGTTGAAACAGTACAGTAGTTGGTACGTATTTTATAAGTACTCTATATAATATCAACTGTCCATTGGTTTTTTCACCTATCATTGTTTAAATCAGTACCGATTACATAAAAAACAGTACCGTATTACCTTTTTAAGTAGTTTTGCTGGTAATAGTTTATTTTATTCCCACCTTTTTTGAAAAAAAATTATAAATTAAAAAAAAATCGCCTAAAACCTCTTTTATTGCATAATTTTTGACGCTGAATCCGATTTTAATGTCCATTTTTGGGGTACTGCGTCACCTGCCGTCTTTTTTTGATGCTGGCGTCAAAAAAACTGTAATTGGATTTTTAGCCCTAAATTTTTGACGATGACGGCAGCATCAAAAAGTGACGTTAGGTGATGCATTACGTCAAAATGAACGTCAAAATCAGATTCAGCGTCAAAATTACGCCGGAAAAGAGGTTTTTAGGCGATTTAAAAAATTTTCGAAAAAAGGGGGGAAAATAAACTAAATTATTACCGTTTTGTTACCGTAACTGGTACTGGTACCACGACGAATTGGTATTGGTATTAGTTTATAGTTATGGGTTATTTTTAACATTTAATTTGAATTTGGAAAAAATTCAGGAAAATCTAATAATAATAAACTTATAAAAACTTATAAAAAAATTTCCAACTCGAGGAGTCCAATCGGAATCGGGCTCGGTCTTGTAGTAGATGTTCCATCCGCACTTGAAGAATCGGCACTCTACTGGATATCTGGAGGTGAAAAAGTTGGGCAATGGCGCCGGGAGTGGCAGATCGGGCAGCCGGGGAAGCCGATGCTTTTTGTCCGCATCTGAAAATTCAAAAAAGAATCAGATAACAGCTGGAAAATTAAAGTAAATTTAAAAATTTTCTTTTTTGTTATCTAAAAAATTAATTTTTAGTTTGAACAGAGTTAAATTTGGAATGATTTAACATCGATTAAATAATTAATAAATTCACATTACGACCTGACTAATATTTTTTTTTTACCATTTTTTGGATACATTGACATGTTTGTCTCCAATGCCTTGAGACGCATAAACTGCTTCATAAACATGTGCAAATCGGTGAACAAACGGTTGACGAGGGAGGCTAAAAATAGGTATATGTACCTAATAGAATGAAGTTATATCACATACAGTAGGATGTACAGAAACTTTATGAAGTATGACATACCTCACGTACCGTACTTTTCATGTTTATAGTACCTAATTATGTGATACTTTAGCATGGTACGTAACACTGGTACTTAAGTATTTGCGCAAAAATTCTGTAGTACCGTAAACGAACTTCATGAAGTACGTCATGCATTCTGCTGGTTTTTGACAGCATCTGTACTCACGTACCGTACTTTTAACGTTTTTTTTGCTACATATGTTATAGATACTCCCCCTCTGATTCTGGTACGTGTTTTCTCGAAATTTCGAATTCTAGTCTACAATGTGTTGTATGTGAACTGACCGTGTTGAAAGGGCCTGGTGCACTTTGCTTGGTACTGTCGTTTGTCGCCCAATGCGACCCAAACACCGCTGCTGGTGCGATGGTAAAACAGTAGGGACTCGGTTGCATTGGGCAGCCAGGGGTAGTGTGCCTTTGTACTCTTGCAAAAGCCCCGCTCCATCTCTTTGCAGTCACCGAAGAACTGTGAAAAAATGAAAAAGCGAATAAAATAAAAATACCTTAATATATTATGTTTATTCAATTTTTATTTTTTTAATAAAGCAATTGGAGATTGATACAACTGATTTATAGTCCAGCAATTACAGGATTATTGGGTATACGAGATTACGGAAATTACGGGGTTTTGGGTTATTATGATTCAGGGATTTTTGAGCAAAATCTATAGCCTTAATTTTTCTTTTTAATCTTTAAATTTCAGGAGCAAACTTAATCCGGTAATTGTCTGGTTTGTAATCACCTCAGCGCAGAGAATGATGTCAGATTTGAATTTCAGCCTCAAAAACTGCAAGCTGATTTTGACGAAAAATTCTATTCGACTTTTGTAATTCGGTCTAAACTGTTTTTGAATTTCTAAAAAGGATGTCAAGACAAGACCGAAGATTGAACTAGCAAAACAAAAAAAATCACAATTTTTTTGGTACACAATTGTTCGTTTTTCTTGGTGCCAATTGTTCGGGATTCGGGACTCGATTCATCAAACTTTTTTTCAAAATAATTTAAAGTTGTATAATTTTTAAATGCCTTTAAAATAAATAAGGTGACTAAATTTTTTCAAAAGCAACTTTAATTCTGTGCATTTTTCATTTTATTTTTAATGCTTACTTACATTTATGAAGGCCTGATCCGACACAACAGTCCAAACTCGGGTGCCCATATAGAGCAAATTTTGACAACTTTCGTCCACTTTCAGTTGGAACTCATAGGGCAGCGGTGGGAAGGACGGATCCGGAACACGGGGCAATTTCCCGCCGTCGAATGGCACAACAACTACCAGCAGGCCCACAAAAAGCACATTGAATAGTAGCAATAAATTATGGGGTGCAAAAAGTGAAGAAAAATTCATTCTTTAATAAAAGTCAAATTATAGAAAGTTGTGAAATGAGTGGCCAGACATTTAGGAAGACCAACTTAACGTGCTTAACCATTTTTTAGTGAAATTTGAAGATTAAATGCTAATAGAATNNNCATTGAATAGTAGCAATAAATTATGGGGTGCAAAAAGTGAAGAAAAATTCATTCTTTAATAAAAGTCAAATTATAGAAAGTTGTGAAATGAGTGGCCAGACATTTAGGAAGACCAATTTAACGAGCTTAACCATTTTTAGTGAAATTTGAAGATTAAATGCTAATAAAATTGTGTGCTTAAATTACGGCCACAACAGTTGCGAGTTGCGACAAACATGCTAGAATTCGGGACTAACTGCAAGCTAGAAAAATGAGTATGGTTTCAAAAAAATAAAGCAAAAAATTAGCTACAAAATGAGTCAAAAAATTGGTCCATTGTACAACAAAATTACTATTTTGGCCATATCTTCTTTCTTTTTAGTGGTCCCAGAGTGTGCCCAGATTCATTTTTAGCTAATTTTTTTGAGATCAAACTCATTTCTCTGGGGTTAGTTTTCATCGTAGAGATGCAAAGATATGATTTACTTTCGGCATTTAATCCACCTAAGTAGTGTTTTAGATCCTCAATGTCGGCTATCCATATTTTTTTATTCTGTTATTATTAAAATTGTACAAATGTAAAAAATTCTCCTATGAGTAGTTTCTTATGCTGAGCAAGAAGATAAAAAATAAATATATCTAGTGATAATGAATGATTGTCCGAATGTCCACCCAAGTCTTTTCCCATGGGTTGAGGCGAAATAGATAACAAAAAAATGATCTTCTGCTGATGGATACAAAATTACCCCATTGTGCAACATCTCTGTCACCCACCATTTTTAAGAAATTACACATTGAAAAGAATAAAAATTGCATGTAATTTACCGTATTCTCTCTAATATAAGACACCTGTCTTATATTTTTCAAACCACCTCAAAGGGGTGTCTTATATTAGAGAGGTGTCTTATATTGGAGAGGTGTCTTATATTTTTCGAACCTACTCGAGAGAAAAAATGTACACAGAGAAAAGGTACAGGGATAAAGTTCATCTAATCATAAAGGTACAGGGATAAAGTTCATCAGAATATCTTACTTACAAGGGAAGGGTAAGACATGTTAATTTCGGATAAATTCGAGACCCGTATAATATTGTTGAGCATCCACAACTTCCGTCGTAAATTTTAATATTAGCTGCCCATGTTCACAAGAAAAAAAGTTATGAGTATTTCATGATCCGCCGCGATCCGCGTGAGTCAAGGGCGTCGAGTGAAGGCGCGCGAGAAAAATGAATGATCATTTGCCAAAAAGGATGGCGTAATTTTTAAAAGTNACTTTTAAAAATTACGCCATCCTTTTTGGCAAATGATCATTCATTTTTCTCGCGCGCCTTCACTCGACGCCCTTGACTCACGCGGATCGCGGCGGATCATGAAATACTCATAACTTTTTTTCTTGTGAACATGGGCAGCTAATATTAAAATTTACGACGGAAGTTGTGGATGCTCAACAATATTATACGGGTCTCGAATTTATCCGAAATTAACATGTCTTACCCTTCCCTTGTTAGAGCCAAAAATAAATTAATGAATTTTTTGCGCCGTTTAAAAATCTTCCTCAAATCGAATTATCTGTGCAATTGGCGACTGATCGGCAGAAAGGAGGAAGGAATAAGGTTTTTCGAAAACCTTAAAAGGCTTTTAGGTAGTTAGAATACCTTAAAAATTAAAATTTAAAAATTTTCGAAAGTCATTTCTTTATGGAACAATAAAAATTAAGGAAATTCGAAAAAATGAAAAGGCCAAAGGCAGTTTCTGTCTGTTTGGCGTACTGAATTTGGACTGTATTCGCCAAATTCAGAAATTCACTTGTTCACTTGATTCACCATACTTGTTTCTCTAAGATATTCTTTTTTGTAGAGCAAATTAGGCAATTTTAGGGGATTATCGGCTATAGATTGAACTGCAATTTGGCCAGGTTCTTTTTCAATTCAATATGGCGCTTAAATTGACCAAAGTGTGAAAAAAAATTTCGAAATTTTCAACAGGGAGGACAAAATTTTTAACAGGGAGGTTAGAAATAATGATGGAGGGAAAAATATGAGGGGGTGTCTTATATTAGAGGGGTGTCTTATATTTTTCGAACCACCTCAAGGGGGTGTCTTATATTAGAGAGGTGTCTTATATTGGAGAGGTGTCTTATATTAGAGAGAATACGGTATTTAAAATTATAAAACAGAGGAGGGGGGGCTGAAGAGGTGCTAGGACGTTAAAAAACTGCTACGGGGGGTCAACCTGGCCAAAAACTTTTTTGAGACTAGGCCAAACAACATTTTTAAAAATGCAATTTTAGTGTAAAAATAGAAAAAAAATCGTTGATTTGCATTCTTCCGACAAAAGAGGATATTATGCCGAATACTGAAGTCAAGACCACAAATAAGTGAATTAAAGCTTTTACATATGCAAATTTACCGTATACTCTATTAGGACCCTTGGTGTCTTATTTTTCAACTCCTCTGGAGAGTGGGTGCCTATTAGAGGTTTCCATTAGTTTCTTCAGAGGAATGGGGGTCTATTGGAGGGATGGGCTCCTAATGGGAGGTGGGGACTTAATAGAGGAAATACGGTAAGTTGTATATTTCAAAATTCCGATATTTTTTGTTTATTTTTATCACTTTTTAAAGGAATAATGATTTTTGACGATTGAAAAAGTAAAAGACACCAAGATTATCATATGTATGCTCGGGCCCTTTCGCCGCGCATCGGATCGTAGACCCCGTACGGATGTTCCTCGTCCTGCCATTGTCGATCTGCCCCGCAGGCCGCTGGCCTCTGATCAATGAAAAACAATGTTTTAATGTTTTTTTTTGAAAAATTTCAAAATTTATTCTTAACGAAATTTCTTAAGGGAAGTATATAAGATTTAGCAAAAATTTTTATTTCGGTCATTTTTTCAATTCTATTTTTAATAGATAAATGCAAAAATTCGGCAAACTTAAGGACAAAAAATTTTAATCGAATTTTGCGGAATGCAACTAAAAAATACAATTTGAATGAAATAAAATATGTTCTAGGAAGGATTACAGGGGTGATGAGTCCGAATCTGGTATCAAATTCAAGTTATTGTGTAAAATCTGAGATTTAAAATCATGTAAAATCTGAGATGTTACTAAAGTCATTGATTCACTGGTGCTAGGTCTTTAAATTAAGGCTCAATGTAACCAGTCTTGCCTAAAACTTTTTTGTTGACTTGTTAGACAAAAAGTATAAAAGGCAAAATTGTTCAGAATTTTATGCTGATTCGAGAATGGTGTAACTTTTTGGCCGAATTTCGAAAAAAAATTTTTATACCATTCGAATCAGTATAAAATTCTGAACAATTTTGCCTTTTATACTTTCGGTCTAACAAGTCTAATAAAAAAGTTTTCGGCCAGACTGGCCGCATTGGGCCTTTTTTTAACGACCCAGTACCGGATATGAAATATTAGGGCAGTGATTTGTTATCCGCTGTTGGATCAAATAGAATATTTGATTATATTTATTAAAGATAAAGTATAAATTGTTGTCATTTAATTGATATAGTTTTTTAAGTGCTTCACCCTTATTGCGCGGGGACCAATCCAAAATGTATAGCACCATAGTATTATCATATTTATTTGGGCCACAAACAGTCCGAAATTTTTATATTATTTCTTTTTAAATATTTTCTCGTGCTTTAGGCGTGAGTTATCCGGTTGGATTAACACTTGCTTGATATCATACATGAAACTAGTTCTAAATAAAAATCAAATAATAAAAAATATACCCTATATCTTAGTTTATCTATAGTTTTTAATTACTCCTTTATTATAGTTTCTAATTAACGCCCATCCATCCACCATTCTTCCATTTACACACCTGCCCTTCCATCCATACAGTCCATCCATACATTTTAAAGCTATTCGAAAAAATTTAAAAAAATAATATAAAATTCTTGGCCATTTGTGGCCAAAATAAAAATGATAATGCCATGGAGAGCGTGGGTGCTCTACATTTTGGAATGGGTACCCAAGAAATCGCGGTGAGGCACACTTCAAAAACTCCCTTATTAGTTTTGACCCCAAAATATTTGCTTTCAATTCTGACGTACTTATTAGGAAACTTAGGAATTACGAGCTCTGCTAAAGCCTAATTAAATATATAAAATTTGTCAACAATGTATAAACTTAATTTTTGGCGTTTTGTCAAAAATTACAATAAAAAGACATTGAAAATATTTTTTAAAAATAAAATTGCATTAATAAAAATGGTAAAAATATCATTCTTCTAATTCGCGCTCAAACTCCAAATCAAACTCGTGTCGCCTAATCGCAGCTATCAGCTGATCATGGCTCAATGAATTGTAATGATTTATTCTTTCATTGTATGTTTCTTGATCTTCGGCGGAGCAGGAGGGCCAACGGCCAACCACAGACAATGCAGCACATGAGCTCCAACCACAAACATACCATCTGCAATATGCTTAGCCAGGGAATTCGGATCTAATAGTAAATGAAAATTTTTAAATAATAATATTTTTTTTCTTTAAGATATAAATTTCAAGAGTTTTTGCATTTTTCAAAAATCCACACCATTTTTGGACCGAAAAATAAACATATTACTAGTAGTGAATAAAAAAATGCCACGAGTTTCACGGAGATAACGGTGATCGAATAATGAAATTAAAATTATTGTTCAACATTTCAAGACTATTTTTTAATTCGAAATAAATAGACGAGATTCAATCTAACGGATCAAAAAATAAGAAGTCATAATAGGACTAGCTTTTCCCGTGTCTTTGAACTAAAGTGCAAAAATGGACGTTTAGCCCAAAATGCAGAAATGGAAACTTCCTAAACTGGGCTTTTGGGCCCAAAGTGAAAAATTGGATATCAAACTTGTACACACAAAATGTCTAAAAATCCATACCTAGTTCATATACCTAATTCACATTATAATAAATTTATACCCATTATAAAATCACAATACGCCATCACAATATTATAAGTTTGTCTTTAGGTATAAAATATTGATTTTGACATTTTTTTATCATCAGAATAAAACTTTTTTGCATAAATAGAAAATTTAAACTTTACTTAAAAAGATTTAAAATTTAAAAAATTCAAAATGCTAACGACTTTAAACACTTAAACACCGCTAACGCACTTTAAAATATAATGAAATTTCTTTATAAAATTCTATAAGGATATACATATGATTTCCTTTTATTTATAAAATTTTTATAAAGTAGAGTAAAAAGAAACCGAGATTTGTTGCAAAAAAACCAGAACCGGAATTGTCTTGGACTACGAAAATCGGAACCGGAACCACGTTATTTAACCGAGGTAATAGGGAGTTGCCGATATCAATTTTTAGCTCAAAAATCATTTTTTTAATGATTAATATAAAGTTCAAAAGAGATTCTTTTTACGTATTACACAAATACTGTTTACATATATCCATGTAGACTGACCAAAAAAATTATATAGATCATTTTTTGAAGGATTATGATGCATTAAAATTCATCATGCTCATCAAGTCATCGAAGAGAAGTGTTCCGTCACGAATGAGCTTAAAACGCAACCTTAGAATTAAACATGGCTTTTGGAGATTTTTTGATTAAAAATATTAATTATTGGGAAAATAAATTTTCGAAATTGAGAAGGCCGGCATTAGGTCGAACCATAAAAACAAATAGAATAGTGCAACTAACCATCAACTTTTCATTGTAAATGAAAAATAAAAATCCCTAAATTAAAGATTTAAGAACTTTTCCTTCAAGTCATCGACAGTACCCTCCAAACTTACGGTGTTCCCCCACCATCATTGAACACTTCCTCTCGGAACAGCTCGTCCAGAACCGGATTCGGTGGCACAAACTTAGATTTAACGATGTTAACGGCCAGGAAAGAGTCTCGCCAGGAAAACTGCGAGTGATCATAGAACCAGATCTGGAATCAAATATGTCGAATAAAAAATAAAATGCCAAAAACCAAGATTAATTTATATAAAAATATCACGGTGGGGGTCGATTGAGTCTCCACGATTGAGTCTCCACGATTGAGTCTCCGTTGTTAATAGTAATTACAGAACCCTTCCGCATCACTTCTATTCACCTTCCGATCCATCCGCATCACTTCTATTCACCTTCCGCATCCATCCGCGTCACTTCTATTCACCTTCCGCATCCATCCGCATCACTCCTAATCACCTTCCGCATCACTCATAATCACCTACCGCATCCATCCGCATCACTCCTAAGGGTTTGGAAAGGACGCGGAAGGGTCTGGGAAGGTAAGCGGAAGGGTTTGGCAAGGACGCGGTAGGGTTTGGCAAGGACGCGGAAGGGTCTTGAGAGGAGGCGGAAGGGTCTGGGGAGGACGCGGAAGGTCTGGGAGGACGGGAAGGGTTTGGAAAGGTAAG
>LDKF01000214.1:29838-64072 GCA_001026735.1 Rotylenchulus reniformis | reverse complement strand
GTTGGAAAGGTAAGCGGAAGGGTTTGGCAAGGACGCGGAAGGGTCTGAGGAGGACGCGGAAGGGTCTGAGGAGGACGCGGAAGGATGAAGAAGTGGTGCGGAAGGGTGAGGAGGTGAAGCGGAAGAATTGTGGAATGACGATTCTAACGACCCTATAACAACGGAGACTCAATCGTGGAGACACAATCGTCTAGAGACTCAATCGTGGAGACTCAATCGTGGAGACTCAATCGTGGAGACTCAAACGTGGAGACACAATCGTCTAGAGACTCAATCGTGGAGACTCAATCGTGGAGACTCAAACGTGGAGACTCAATCGTGGAGACTCAATCGACCGAGTCCGAAAATATCAAATTTGTTGTTCAACTCTCCAAACATACCTGAAGCGGCAAGTGCTTCCTCTTGCCGGCACGCCATTGACCCATTACAACATGACGCAACTCGGCAACTTGGGGAACTTGTTGATCTTGCCACAGTCTTGCATCGAATGAGTGCAAATTCTAAAGGGAATTTTAAAATGAAATTTTATTGAGTCCAATATCCGTTAGCTAAATTAGTGTCCTGTTAATGTGTTAATGCTATGCTAAGTTGTAAGTTTAGAGCCGTAGAAAAATAGAGACCAAAATTTATGGAATAGAAAATAATTCTATGTGGATTTTTCATAGATTCCATTTATTTTTCTACGGGTTCACAACAGTTTGGGACTGTTTTTATTGTTGCTTTAACTGACCGGACAAAGTCGGATAAGTTGGACTAACATCCCAAGTGTAAAGGATGCACATGGCACATTCAGATACTAAATATGAAGGAAATGAGATGTGCGATTTAAAAAATCACGTAAATTTCTTAAATAAATTTCCCGGAGAATTAATTTATTTGTTTTGCATTCTCAAAATATAATAAAAATTGTTAGTAATATCGGAACATCGATACAGATCAAGATCTGATTCTTTTGAAAGTCTGGATATCGGACCAATCAAAGTTTTTATTCAATCGAGTCACAGACCTCCAAAGTTCCATTGTGTGCCAACTTCAAGACTTTGCATCCAATTTCTTGTGCCAATTCCATCACATAAGTAACAGCAGGGATGTACAAACTCAGAGAGCGAAGTTTAGTCGCAATGGTTGAGAGTTGCCCAATGGCTTCAAAGTTGGCAAATTTGTGAAGAGTAAGCGAGAGATGGACAAGGTCACGGAAAGTCGGCGATATGTACACAGTTGGAAGATGCTGAAATGTAATAGAATGGTATAATGAATAAATATATTATTTTATCGCAGATGCAAAGATCAGACCGTGATAAATCAAAATATCACGAAATGATGAGAATGTAGATCTGGGACCAGATCTAGATTTTTTCTAGAAATTTTCTAATCTGGATTTTTCTAGGTTATTACTAGGCTGGCTTTTTCTAGGGAGTCTAGACTTTTTGAGACTTAAAACTCGAGCTTAGACCTGGGATTTTAATTTTTGCGGATCTTTAATTTTTTTTATGAAAACTGTATATCTGACAATTTGACCTGAGTGCGTCTGCTCAAGTCCAGGTGAAGGGCACGTAGTTGCGGCATATTTTCCAGAAAAGAATACAGCAATTCATTGGAGTACGCAAAATTATAGTCCATATTAATGCGGAGGAAACGGAGACTGGAAAATTGAAAATATAAAAATGCTGCTCTTTTGCGACACATTTTATGAGAGGCATTTTCTATTAGTCAATAGATAAATAAAAATGACCTTTTTTATTATTTCAATTTTTCCGAATTTTTGGTTTTAATTTAATTTAATTTTTTCAAATCCAAATGCCAACTTTTTCAAGGCAGAAATCCGACTCAGCAATCGTTGTGGCTCCCACGCATAATTCTCATTTTTGTCCAAAATGTCAAGGCAAAGCACTGCGAGACTCGGAACATCTCTCTGCACCATTGTCAGCATTTGTACCAGATCTTCATCGGGGCTGAAAATAAAAAGTGAAATACAGTTTTTTCATCTAAACATAATAAAAATTAGCATCTAAGGATATTTCTGAGAAAAATATGTTTAAATACAGTGCATACCTATACTGTATATAACATAGTTCATGCGCGTAAAATATAATATGGGCCCAAAATTGAGACATTAATGGTAAAATTATCTCTCATATGGGTTTTAGTATTAAAAATTCCTATTTCTTTTTTTATAGAAGGTAAATTTTAAAAATTTGAAAATCATGATTTCGGTTTTATAATATACTAAAAATATCAAAAAATTACATTAACCATAAATGGATGAAAAATCTCAACCCTGTTAAGGACTTGTTAGTTTGTTAGGGACTGTTAGGGAAAAGCATGGGTTTTTTGTCGAGAAAGTTTTTGATGTTCAATTTATAGGCCGATAAATCCGAGTCCCAAAAATAAACGGCTTCCAAATAGAGCACTTAATGCTCTATGTACCGTAAAAAACTGTATTAAGACTCTCGGGGGTCTTATTTTTTAATCCCCCTTCAGAGGGAAGGTATATTATAGCAGGACTAATTAGGTGGGGATTTATTTTTCCTTTTTCGACCCCATTTTTGAATGATGTGGGGTCATTTGGTAGCTCTTTTCCAAAATAAGTCTCCAGAATTCTTTTTAAAAAATTCTTATAATTTAAAACGAGGACTTGGACCAAAATAAACCTTTAAAAAGGGACTTACGAGGAGGAGAAATGCTCGCACTGAATTAATTTGGAGCAAGATGAACGAGACTACGATAGCGACGATTCCATTTTTAGAAAAAATTTGTTTCTACATATATAAAATTCAATTTGAATAGGACCTTGGGGTCCTAATGCAGGGGGATTTATTTTTCAAACCATCTTCAGAGCGGGGTCTATTACATGGAGACTAAATACAAGGTGGGACTTACCTAATCCAGTTTTTACGTACCTGAACTCTGAACGACAGCCCAGGTGCAAGGAACGGAGTTCGGTGGAGAAGCTTTTAGGGAGAGAGCTGACATTGTTGTGGCGCGAAATGCCGAGACCAAGATGTTGAAGACGAGGAAGATCACGCGAAAGTTGATCAATCAGCTGAGAAACGCCTTCCTAATAACATTTGATACTTTGCCGTTTTTTGGGTTTTCCATAAAACATTGAATTTTTTCAATTTTGCAATATTATTTCAGTGAAAGATTTCAAAAATTAACCCAAAATTCGAAAGAATGATTAAACCAAGAAGCTAATATACTATATTTTATTCTGTTTTTATAATCACATTTGTAAATTTTGTTATTTAACAAGCATTGGATTTTTGGATAATTTACCGTAAAGGCTCTAAAATAAGCCTCCCGGCTTATTTTTTTCAAACCCACTCAAAGGGGAGGCTTATTTTAGAGCACTGGCTTATTTTAGAGCACCGGCTTATTTTTTCGAACCCCCTTTCGANCCAATATCCGTTAGCTAAATTAGTGTCCTGTTAATGTGTTAATGCTATGCTAAGTTGTAAGTTTAGAGCCGTAGAAAAATAGAGACCAAAATTTATGGAATAGAAAATAATTCTATGTGGATTTTTCATAGATTCCATTTATTTTTCTACGGGTTCACAACAGTTTGGGACTGTTTTTATTGTTGCTTTAACTGACCGGACAAAGTCGGATAAGTTGGACTAACATCCCAAGTGTAAAGGATGCACATGGCACATTCAGATACTAAATATGAAGGAAATGAGATGTGCGATTTAAAAAATCACGTAAATTTCTTAAATAAATTTCCCGGAGAATTAATTTGTTTGTTTTGCATTCTCAAAATATAATAAAAATTGTTAGTAATATCGGAACATCGATACAGATCAAGATCTGATTCTTTTGAAAGTCTGGATATCGGACCAATCAAAGTTTTTATTCAATCGAGTCACAGACCTCCAAAGTTCCATTGTGTGCCAACTTCAAGACTTTGCATCCAATTTCTTGTGCCAATTCCATCACATAAGTAACAGCAGGGATGTACAAACTCAGAGAGCGAAGTTTAGTCGCAATGGTTGAGAGTTGCCCAATGGCTTCAAAGTTGGCAAATTTGTGAAGAGTAAGCGAGAGATGGACAAGGTCACGGAAAGTCGGCGATATGTACACAGTTGGAAGATGCTGAAATGTAATAGAATGGTATAATGAATAAATATATTATTTTATCGCAGATGCAAAGATCAGACCGTGATAAATCAAAATATCACGAAATGATGAGAATGTAGATCTGGGACCAGATCTAGATTTTTTCTAGAAATTTTCTAATCTGGATTTTTCTAGGTTATTACTAGGCTGGCTTTTTCTAGGGAGTCTAGACTTTTTGAGACTTAAAACTCGAGCTTAGACCTGGGATTTTAATTTTTGCGGATCTTTAATTTTTTTTATGAAAACTGTATATCTGACAATTTGACCTGAGTGCGTCTGCTCAAGTCCAGGTGAAGGGCACGTAGTTGCGGCATATTTTCCAGAAAAGAATACAGCAATTCATTGGAGTACGCAAAATTATAGTCCATATTAATGCGGAGGAAACGGAGACTGGAAAATTGAAAATATAAAAATGCTGCTCTTTTGCGACACATTTTATGAGAGGCATTTTCTATTAGTCAATAGATAAATAAAAATGACCTTTTTTATTATTTCAATTTTTCCGAATTTTTGGTTTTAATTTAATTTAATTTTTTCAAATCCAAATGCCAACTTTTTCAAGGCAGAAATCCGACTCAGCAATCGTTGTGGCTCCCACGCATAATTCTCATTTTTGTCCAAAATGTCAAGGCAAAGCACTGCGAGACTCGGAACATCTCTCTGCACCATTGTCAGCATTTGTACCAGATCTTCATCGGGGCTGAAAATAAAAAGTGAAATACAGTTTTTTCATCTAAACATAATAAAAATTAGCATCTAAGGATATTTCTGAGAAAAATATGTTTAAATACAGTGCATACCTATACTGTATATAACATAGTTCATGCGCGTAAAATATAATATGGGCCCAAAATTGAGACATTAATGGTAAAATTATCTCTCATATGGGTTTTAGTATTAAAAATTCCTATTTCTTTTTTTATAGAAGGTAAATTTTAAAAATTTGAAAATCATGATTTCGGTTTTATAATATACTAAAAATATCAAAAAATTACATTAACCATAAATGGATGAAAAATCTCAACCCTGTTAAGGACTTGTTAGTTTGTTAGGGACTGTTAGGGAAAAGCATGGGTTTTTTGTNTTTTTGTCGAGAAAGTTTTTGATGTTCAATTTATAGGCCGATAAATCCGAGTCCCAAAAATAAACGGCTTCCAAATAGAGCACTTAATGCTCTATGTACCGTAAAAAACTGTATTAAGACTCTCGGGGGTCTTATTTTTTAATCCCCCTTCAGAGGGAAGGTATATTATAGCAGGACTAATTAGGTGGGGATTTATTTTTCCTTTTTCGACCCCATTTTTGAATGATGTGGGGTCATTTGGTAGCTCTTTTCCAAAATAAGTCTCCAGAATTCTTTTTAAAAAATTCTTATAATTTAAAACGAGGACTTGGACCAAAATAAACCTTTAAAAAGGGACTTACGAGGAGGAGAAATGCTCGCACTGAATTAATTTGGAGCAAGATGAACGAGACTACGATAGCGACGATTCCATTTTTAGAAAAAATTTGTTTCTACATATATAAAATTCAATTTGAATAGGACCTTGGGGTCCTAATGCAGGGGGATTTATTTTTCAAACCATCTTCAGAGCGGGGTCTATTACATGGAGACTAAATACAAGGTGGGACTTACCTAATCCAGTTTTTACGTACCTGAACTCTGAACGACAGCCCAGGTGCAAGGAACGGAGTTCGGTGGAGAAGCTTTTAGGGAGAGAGCTGACATTGTTGTGGCGCGAAATGCCGAGACCAAGATGTTGAAGACGAGGAAGATCACGCGAAAGTTGATCAATCAGCTGAGAAACGCCTTCCTAATAACATTTGATACTTTGCCGTTTTTTGGGTTTTCCATAAAACATTGAATTTTTTCAATTTTGCAATATTATTTCAGTGAAAGATTTCAAAAATTAACCCAAAATTCGAAAGAATGATTAAACCAAGAAGCTAATATACTATATTTTATTCTGTTTTTATAATCACATTTGTAAATTTTGTTATTTAACAAGCATTGGATTTTTGGATAATTTACCGTAAAGGCTCTAAAATAAGCCTCCCGGCTTATTTTTTTCAAACCCACTCAAAGGGGAGGCTTATTTTAGAGCACTGGCTTATTTTAGAGCACCGGCTTATTTTTTCGAACCCCCTTTCGAACTATCTAGGGTATATTTTAATATGAAATTTAGGATATATTTACGTAAATAATTTTATAAAAATAAAAAATTAAAGGCAAATTCAGCGAAAAAATTTTTACAATTCCAAATATTCATCACTCAAAAGTCCATTTGAAGTCGACTGATCTGGTAGTAAACAAGACATTAATCCGCATTTTATCGGGTCGCTGATAGCTCGTACATTGTCAATTCGTACATTGTATTTTCTTAGCCTGTTAGGTATATTGGTTTAGACTCAACCTAGAAAATTTTCTTGATGTTAAATGATAGATCATTAAATTAACTATGAAATGAGTCTAAGCCAGTTTGAATTGATCAATTACGAAAAAAGTCTAGCCAACTTTTTTCATAACTTTTTCTCAATTGACCAATCCGAACTGGCTTTAGACTCATTTTGTAGCTATTTTAATGCTCTATCTTATGATGTCAAGAACCTTTTTCATTATTGAGTTTAAGCCAAGTTATTACATTCGGAAAATCATCAGTGTACGAATTGTCATGACCCCTATTTTATCTTGACCCATAGTCAAAACAATGGTTGCTATCAAGGAGAAGGGGGGGGGCTTATTTTAGAGCACCGGCTTATTTTAGAGGAAATACGGTATATAACACCATCAAAAATTAAAATAACTCCAGAATAAAACAGACCGAAAAGTAAAAATTCAAGGAGCGGAGTCGAGTGCCAAGTTCCAGGAAAAGTTCCAGCGCATCCGCATCCAACTCTTTCAATTTGCAACGAGTAAAATTCAAATGCCTTAGTGCGGGAAGATGTTGGTCGATAAGATGGATCTAAAATTTTAAAATAAATAATTATCCTATGATTTTAAATAAATTTTTAATACCGATGTGGAGTCGATGTCCATATTAAAGAAGAAACATTCGACCAACTTATCACCACAACGGTCTCCAAGCGGCTCAATCCAAAGTGGGTTGCGCTTTAAAACATAAAAATTAACGCCCCGATTGGCCTTTTTTTAACGTCCTAGCACCGGTATTTTAATACCGGTGCTAGGACGTTAGAAAAAAGAGGCTAATCGGGGCGTTACAAAAAGTGGCCAATCATGGGCGTTAAGAAAAAAGAGGCCAATGATACTTTGTGTAAAAATGGAAGGAAGGAAAAGGAAAAGAGTACAAATTGTAATTATCAATTATTAAAAAATAATTAAAATTATTAATTAAAAAAAAAAAATTTCCTTTATACTATTTTTTAGATACCGGGCTTCACCTATGGATGCCGAACACGATAGTACACTCAGTTTTTCGGAATTCGAACCAAATTCGACCCAAAATCTAAAAGTTAAACGAACATTTTTTCGTCAAGAAAGAAAATTGGGAATTTTTTGAAGCTCTAATAAGTTCAAATAATTTTTATTACATAGTACTAATAAGATTTTCTACCATCAATTACATCAATTAAAAAACTTTGGTTTCCTTCTCCTTTTTTTTCCTTTGACGCCCATGCTTTGCCATTTTTTAACGCCCCGATTGGCTTCTTTTTTAACGTCCTAGTACCCAAAATACGAAAAAATAATAAAATTAGGTATTTCTAATAAACCCCGAGCGCTTGGAATTTTTTTCGTTCAAGAGGGGCTTAAATTAGAAAAATGAGCTAATTAAGAGTTCCAGTTTCCAATTGTGATGTGAACTCAACAGACCAATCGTAGTTGCCAAACATTTTTCCACACGTCATTCAGCAAGATGTTGCGCCATCGTTTACAGACTCGCTCAAGTTTGATTCTGTCTCGACAGTGACCGAAGGAATCAAAGATCAATGACTGATGAGCGGGAAAATAATTTGGTTATTGTGAGCAAAAAAACGAACCAAGGGTATGTTTGGCAATTGGTCCATGCTTATGTCAGATCGATTCATAAAAGACTGATTATTATATTTTTATATTAATCATTCGTTAGATACAATGCTAGGAATAAAATTATTCTTTGAAAATACTATTAATAGTGAAATGGCGTTATTGTGATTTTATAGTAACAAAAACCATTCATTAATTATTTTAAGGAATATACATAGGTTGAAAGGAAGGGGATAGGGAAGGCAATTATTAATTAGCATCTAATTAAGGTATAAGCAGTATTGTTGCACTTTAATGGTGCACTTTACGTGACGTTTTTTTATTTTTTTCATTTGATTTTCTCTAAATTTCCAATTAGAAAATCTAGTATTTTTGATGCTAATTGAAGCAGAAACTTCTGCTCTATAATTGATTTTCTTTTTTCTTAAAGAAGTTGTCTTTGGCGAAAAAAGTTTTCCAAAAAATTCTTTGAACATAGGTATGGGATGTAAACTGCAAGCTAGCGGTATAGCTTATGTAGGCCCATAGAATAGCTAGTAAAACGTTTAAAATAGGTCATAAGACCAATCAAATTAGAAAAAAAAAACTTTTTAGGGATTGTTTTCTATAACTATTTTATCTTTTTTGGCCTTGTTAATCTGTGTTTAAATTTTAATATTAATTGGCCTCTTAACGGATCTTCTTCGGGTTTTTTTTCCGGAATTCGGGTTTTTAGACATTATTATGAAATTTTAGGATTACGATTTCTAATAAGAATAGGCATTAAATTGGTTGAAAAATTTGAAGAATTGGGAAAAGGTAAATTTCCATATGAAAAAGTCATTTTTTTGAAAAATCAAAAAAGCAAATTCTATTGAAACATTGCTGATCCAAATTTTATGTCAAAAAATTGGAGATATTTGTTATAAAAATGATTTTTTGTTGGAAAGACGAATCTGTATGCTTAACTATTTGATGAAATTGGGGGATTAATTTCCTATTCTGATGGGGAATGAGTTAGTTGCCTGCCTATGTGTTTGAATGCATGTGAATTTTGCTTTGGGACTGATCGACCTATCAGCCTACCACCCATCAATTCAACGAAAATTTTTGAAAATAAGAACATGTAGTGCAAAAATAAGAATTTCTTAAGGAAAGTCCTTGATAATCAGAACAAATTTAAATATTTTTTGACTAACTAAAATTACTTTTTACGGACAATAAAATATATTAAAGTGTCATATAGAGAGCATATTTTCATCTTAATAATTTGTTTGACTAATTTTTGGATAGAAATTTACAAATCGTACATTTGAGAATAATCGAACTTTGTTGTTTTTCATAAACGAGAAATTGGTTATCGACATGCAGTAGGGCCATATTTTCAATCCATTGGCAGGTCCCCTAATACAGGAGAAATAATAATTTAAATTTCTATATATTCAATACATATTAGCAAGTAAACCAAGGGGCATATCACATCATTCATCATCGTTGTCGTCCTTTCTTTATGTAAGTGCATCAAGCATGGATCGATTGCCAGATGAAATTTTTGTCCGTTATTCACTTTTTGCTACTCTAAACTTTTCATCCTGCCAGTTGTTGATCTTTGAACTCATCGGTGATCTTAGATTTGCAGTAACACTCGAGAGAGTATGTCGAAGATGGTACAAAATTTTTTGTATGGAAAAATACTCAACGGATTGAACTAGTCTTATTAATTCGGAAATTCATTTTCGTATTTGCTAAAAAGACGCCCATTGGATTGAGCCACTTGGATATCGCTGTGGTGTTCATTTAGTCGCATGTTGCTTCTATGGTGCGGGCGTTGATGACACAACAGTCCAAAAAAAGCTGTGAAAACATAATCATAAAGCATTTTTTGAATTTTTCTCCGGCGGCCTCTTCAGAGACTGCACCTATCAGATTTTTTAATTTTTTTTGGAAATTTTGATTTTTTTTTAATTTCAACTTTTTCTACGCACAAATTCCGTAGAAAAAATAAAATTGAGCGCCAGAAAATTGGAATTTCTACATAACCTTCTTCATTTTTGTTAGAATCATCCATATCCCTGTCTGACCATAATGGCTGGTAAAAATTGATTTTTTATACTGTATTTCGAACCCATCATTGATGGGCAGCTTATTTCGCAAAATTTACAAATTTATATATCAATATATTTTTAGCATCCCAATAAGTTTAATACTAATGCAAATCCTGCCCCCGGATAGTTCCATCCAGGGCAGGGAGCATTGGTCCTTCCCTCGTCCATCGGATGCGTCAATGTAGCGAAAAACAAGAGCTGGGCTCAGTTTGACCTTAAAACTTTTTTATTTTCTCGAAACGAATTTTACACCGTCTAATAGGAAATACCTATAGAAAGTTTGGGGAATTTAAAGAACCCAAAAACAGAAAAATTGAATCTATCTAAAAGAAATTCCTTTCTGGGACAAAATTAAGATGTAGTGAAAAATCCTCCCTCCCTCCCCATATCGTATGTCTAAGCCCCAATTTTGATTATGACGTTGGCGATAATTTTTTTAATTAGAAGAGAGAGAAATTTTGAATAAACATCGATGATGAGCTATTATCCATCTTAATTTTCGACTAATTAATTTTCGAATTAGCCTTATTTCTATAAAATTCTCATTATAAAATCTCAAATTTTGAATAGGAGTTCTAATGCCGGTGAGGGTTAAAGTATTTTTCTCTCTAGGCAGAGGAAGGGGGGTCTATTTGAAGAGGGGTTCAATTGCAGGGGGATTAGGATTACCTATAATAGTTCTTGCAGTAATTTATTCCGTAAAATTCAATCCGACCTCGATTGCATTGTTGTTGCTTTTTTAACTTTCCCCTTCAAAATGATCTTTCGATATGCAAAGATAAGGAAATCTTGTCAAGATTTACCTCATTTATTTCGAGAATGCACATGCACTTAATTCCATTTGGTGCAAAAAATAATAATAGAAAATTAAAAACAAATGATGAATTTTTCATTATTATCGAAGGTTTTGCTGTAGATGGAAAAGGTAGATAAAAGAAAATAAATTTCAAGATAGTGGATAAATAAAATTATATATTTTTTACGATGAAATTTAAAAAAAAAATCAAGAATTTTTTCTCCGAAAATTTATTTTTCGCTCAAAAAAGATTTGGTGTTAAGACAAATATATTTTTTAAGAATTTAATTTATTGATTTAAAATTAATTTTTTTTTGTGAAATTTTTAGAATGGATTAATACGTTTTTTAATGTAAAATTTTGTCCGAACATCCGTTAAATAGTTTACTGTTTGCTGTTTAACAACTAACATATTAAAATAAAACTATTATTTGTGGTATTCCGATAGGAATATTAGAAAATAATTTTTAAAAATTGATAATTTTATAACTGTATGACATTGCTATCTCATATGAAAATTATCTGCGGATCTAATATATGAAATATGAATCATACATTATTCCTTGGGAATGCGATAATCCATCAAGTTGTGATGATTATCATAAAAGCCAAAAAAAAAGAAACCCATAAATGATGAAAATTGTTTGAAATTGTTGGGTATTGGGGGGTTGTGTAGCCCATGGGAATCAAATTTGAGTATCCTTTTTGTTACCACGAGGGTGATAGATGTCTGGATTCAACAATAAGGGTAGGTACCAGGGCTGGATACCGTACCGCATACCGTTACCGCATACCGCCAAATACCGCCTTTTTGGCCCATACTGCATACCGCTACCGCTTTTTGGCCCGATACCGCGGAAAATACCCCCCTAAGAATGACATTTTACAAAAAAATAAATAAAAATTTGGGGAAAAATTGACCAATTTTATCAAAAAATTAGTGCGTTTTTCAAAATTTCCCCCGGCGGCCCCTATCGGGACCGCCGGTAGCCCTTAATTCTGTTAGATTTCTGAAAAATTGCAATTTTCTTAAAGGAATTGGCCAAAATTTTCTCCGGCGGCCCTTCTTAGGGCCGCCTAAAAAATGACCAAGTTCCTTAAGAAATTCATTAAATTTTTCAAAAATTTTCCCGGCCGATAGCACTTCTTAATATAGTTAATTTATCATAATAAAAGATGTTTTTTATAAAAAATTTATAATAAAAACTTATAAGTTTCTTACTAGAGAAAAGGGGTCCAATTTTTTTGAAATTTTTCTACCACCTCTCAAATACCAAAAAATTTAGCCAAATCCAAGGCCTGTGATTTTGAAAATTGATGTCTGTGATTTTTTTTTTGGAAAATTGATTAATATGCGAAAAATTATTCTTCTTGTACCACAATATCAAAATTATTTTTTTATTTTTTTACAAAAATACCGCATACCGTTACCGCATACCGCAAATACCGCGTTTTTAGCCCATACCGCATATCGCATACCGATACCGCTTTTTAAATTTTTTTTTACCGCGTACCGCGTACCGCATACCGTTACCGCTTTTCGAAAAAAAATTTTCAACAGCCCTGGTAGGTACTAAGTTCCATTCTCATTGGCTATCCCCAATACACAAAAGATCCACCCGCCGATTCATTGCGGTTCTGTCAGAAATTTTCTGATTTTCGAATTTTATTTAATCCATAAAAATGAAATTTTCTTAAGAAAAGTGATCAAATTTTCAAAATTTTCTTGGGCGGGGTCGGGACCGCCGGCACCCTAAACAGCATTTTTTCCAATTTCACGAAAAAAATTAAAATTCATTGGTGATGATTAGGGATCGGATTTATATGTGTAACATGTTTTTTGCGCATATGTTTGAAGAATAAAAAATAAGCGTTTTTATGTTAAAATTGTTTTATTTGAAGCAATTTTTAAGTCCATATAAATCCATATTTTGGGGGTTTAGTTCACAAATAAAATGCCAAACTTGGCCAGAAGTACGATGACATTGATGAGCAATAATGTTAAACATGATATTTTTGTGTTTTTTAGAAAAAGTCTTCTGAAAAAAAGAATTGTAAAGGAAAAAAGATTGTTTCTTATTGACGGAAGGGAGTAAATTTATAACAGGACAGACAAAATAGATAAGGACCAGTGTTTCCGATGATCCGCCAGATCATGAACCAGGATGATCTGATACATGATCTGATCTGATCTGATCCAAGGTCCCGGATCAGATCAGGATCAGATCATTTTTGAAACCTCTGGATCAGGATCAGATCATGTTTTGGATATTTTTTCATGTGATCCAAAATGATCCAAAAATTTGAAACTTTTTGTCGAGAAATAGTCATTTTCGACTCAAATTTTGGCAATTTTCTGGCAAAATGTATGAAATTTTCGACCGATTATCCAAAGAATAATTTAATTTTTTTATTATGGAAAATTATCAAATGTCCAATATTCTTAGGGAAAAAGACCAAATTTACAAAAAATTTTGTGTTTTGTCGTTCCCACTTCGCAAATCGACCACTTCGCTCCCTGCGAAGTGGTCTAAGCAAAAAATTTATCAATTTTCTTTAAGGAAAGGACTAAAAATCCCAAAATATTCTCCGGCGGCCCCTATCTGGACCGCCGGACTCTACCCTTTTGCGAAATGGTCTTATGAAAAAATTGAGCAATTTTCTTAAGAGAAAGACCAAAAAATCTCAAAATTTTCTCCGGCGGCCCCTATCGGAACATCAAAGACTATCTTAAGAAAAGCTGAATGTAAAGGCTAAGGGTTATGAAAACTCTTTTTAGAGCTATAAAGAATTGCTCAAAAAAAAATTCCAAAACAATGATGGAAAAAAAATTTTTGGATCATGATCCTGGTGATCTGATTTGATCTGATCCAGATCATGATCTGACGTGATCTGATCTGATCTGATCCTGATCCAGGGGGTCGGATCAGATCAGATCAGATCATTTTTGATGATCCAACATCCAGGATCAGATCAGGATCAGATCATTTAAAAATGAGGATCATTGACAACACTGGTTATAATCAACAGATTCTTAAACTAATCTATAAAAAATTTATTTTAAATGATTGTTTAGATTATTGCTTTATGGTATGATTATCACATACTCAAGATTTATTTTTACTTAATCCAAAAACTGTAACATGGATTCAATACTTTTTTAATTAATGGATTATAAATGGAAAACGAAGAAAAAAACAAACTTATGTGACTATTAACTTACTATATATGTATGATTGAAATATATGTATAACTCATCGAAAATAAGATGTGAAAAGATATGCATTTTATTGAACTAATAAAAAAGGAAAATATTTATTTCTGGTTTGCTCAGTGAAACTTAAAAATTAGAATTATTTTTATATTTTATAACGATCTTAGTGTTTATTCCTTAATTAGTATTAAAACATTTTAATTACTACTTTTTATGTTGAACTCATTTGAGTCTATACTAGAGCTCGGACCCGGACCCGGGCCCGGCCCGGACTTTTCCCGGATCCGGGGTCCGGGTCCGGCCTTTTTTGGGGGGACCCCGGACTTTCCCGGACCCGGACTTTTCCTGGACTCCGGGTTCCGGATCCGGTCCGGGGGTGTCTTCAAAATCCGGGTCCGGGGTCCGGGTCCGGGTTTTTCAAAAATTCCGTGCTCTAGTCTATACCATTATTAAAGTTAGAATATGTTACATTTTTTAAAAATTTCTTATTGGGTGTGCAATACATTATTTTTACTTATGAACTCCATACCATAAATTCTTAAAGAAATCATAGAAAAATGATAATTCCGACGTAAGAATAATGCATTAGCTTTTTGGCATTAGCTGGGCAATACGGCTGTACCATCAAGTGGGCATTTTTTAAATCATGCGGGCAACTGTGCATTTTTGTTTCGGCATCGTACTTATATACAAATTGATTAAAAATGGTTTTTCCCCGAAAATTTAATCAACAAATAAAATGCATGAATAGAAATGATAAAAAGAAACACTCCAAAAAGGCCCCAGTGGGATTTATTTCCATCTAAATGTATTTTCGCTTTAAATATAGAAAATTGCATAAAAAGGACAAATCATCTAAAAAAAGAAATCATTCAAACAAACGAAAATTTTCAAAAATAATTATCCGAATCGGGTTGGAGCTGCAAACAGAAAGGGGAAAGATCGGTTGAATTGGGAAAGATCGGATGGAAAAAAGTAAAAACAATCTAATAATTTGCATTTTAACGAAGACGAGAATTGTGACCTTTCTGAACGGGCACAAAATTGCAATAAATATTTTTTCTGAACGGGCACAAAATTGCAAAAATAGTAATAATCTGGTATGATTTAATTTTCAAAAAAATAGAAATTAAAAAATGTTGTAAATTCTTTGTTTTCCTCTCAGATAAACTTTAAGTTGGTGGTCAATCACCATTCTGGTTAGCCAAATTTCTAAAACCATCTTGGAAATGCCGGAAAATTATTCTAAATTTGGCCCTTTTTATTGTTATAAATTACTTTCTTTGCAGTTGATGAATAAACTTTAAATACAGTGGATAATGATAAAATTCATTTTTAAATTTATGATCATTTATAATGAAAAATTGTGAAAACATTCTATATAGAAAAAATTTTCATTTCTTTTATACCTCATAAATTTATAAGTTTAATAAACCATAAAGTTTGTTAAATTATCTATCCTAAAAAATTCTGACGCCCAGAATCCAACTAAATAAACAAATCATTTTAAAATAGGATCAACAAAATAAAGGGTCATCCTTCCACTGTACGAAACAGGACGGTTAGTGGGCGAGGCCGATTCACCGATTCATGGCGAACCAGTTCGTGGCGATGGTTGAGAATGGGATATCATGTCCTCTATGCTTTGTGGCGACTTTATTTTTAAGCCGGCGTCTTTAAAATTTAGACTAAATTTGAATCATTTTTTAAGCTGGAGCCTTATACGCCTTTAATTTTTAGGCCAAGGTACAATTAAAAAATTTTATCATAAAAAAAACAAAAAACCATAGACTCGCTTCGAAACATTCTGATTCTAAAAAGAAAACTAGATTTCCACCTTTTTCTGATTCGGATTTTATATACTATGTAAGACCTACAACATTGAATCTTTAGTTTTTTATAGTCGAGAAAACTTGGGCAATCAGATAGGGGGTCAGAATATACCAAAAGTTGAGCATAAAATTCTGAAATCGGCCTAGCAAGCTTTAGTTTTTTTTGACTTTGTCTGTTTTAACGCTTTTGAGAGATTTTTGAAATTCTAGCCCTATTGTTAATAGATTTGCACTTTTTTTGAAACACGCGACTATTTGCATTTTTTAAAAAACGCGAACACGTAATTTTACAGTATGTTCCTCCATTTTTACAAATATTTTTGCTCATGTACGGAATTTTGAGACAAAAGGGTTCATTTACCAAAATTTTGACGTCATTGATAGTCAGATCTTATTTGTTTGAAGTCATAGAATGATCACAACAATAGGGATAAAATCTAAGAAAAATAAAAAGTGTTGTAAATAAATTGAACGCTTATCGCTACATTATTGAATTCAAGATCAATTTTCTAGGTTTTCTAGGAAATTAAATTCTAAAAAATTTATATAATTTTTTTAGTTTTTTTTAATTTGATAATTTGCAAATCAACTCATAAAATTATTTCTAAAGTTATTAGTAGTTAGTAGTAGCAATCTGTCGGCGGTATTCCCCCATTTCTGGAGTTGCTAGTCGGGTTTACAACCACAAAGGACCGTTATTTTTTTTCAAAAAATTAAGATTAATTTTCCGGAAAACAGGACTTTCCGGGAAAAACAAATTTTATAATACATTTAAGCAATTATTCAAAAAGTTCGAGTTCAATTGATAATCTCGGTTTCTAATTCTCTGGACCAGTGTAACAATCGCGAATGCGATTTCAAATAAGCAATGGGAAGGGGCTGTCGGCGGGAAGGGGCTGTCGGAAAATATTAGAAAAATGAAGAAAATTTTGGATTTTTCCTTAAGAAATTGATAATTTTTAAGAAAAGATTGTCAAATTTTTCAAAAAAAAAAAAAGAAAAAATGAAAATAAACCCTAACAATAAGAGCTTTTTGGAAGAGTGAAAAAATTTCGAAAGCCGCTTCTGAAAAGATTTAACCGTTTTATCGGAGACTCTAAAACATAAATGTTGAAATAAAAGGGTGATTGGAATTCGATCAAGGGTTTTTGGATAGTTTCTTTTCCGTTTGGCTCAAAAAATGGAAATTTTTCGCAAAAAAAAGATCAATTTTTTTTTAAAATTCTCAAAAATGCCATGCGAGTTTTTGCCTTATTTGAATTTCAATAAGTTCATATATTTTAATAATATTGAAAAAATTTATTGACGAAAGTTCCAGGAACAGATTTTTGCGTGTACCAGTGTGGTCCCCATGGGGATAAGGAATTTGTTCTTTTTTTAAAATGAAAAATTTTTCAGTGAAATTTTTTTCTTCCGCGAAATTTCATTTTAAATTTATACTAACTTTCTTTTTTTAACCCAATTTGATATGGATATTTTTGGAAAAAGTTGGAAATTTTAAATAAACTGACAAGTGAGAAAAATACTAATTATGGAATAATTTGTTGGATAAATTTGATTTTAATCTGATTTAAACTCTTAATTTGGATAAATTTGATTTTAAACTTTTTATTGGATTTTTGATGGATTGCAAAAAATATAAATTTTTATTAATGCTAACATGAATACCCCCCTCAAATAGACCCCCCACCCTCTGCTAAGATATTGAAAAATATAATCCCCGGGTGTTCTAATATAGGTTTTACGGATTTGACATACAATTTTTTTATTATAAATTTATTGATAGATAAATTATCCTTTTCTGTGCTACTAACCCTTCAACACTCACTTACAGTCCACATCCGTCAACTTTGCACTTTTCTTATGGACCAAATCGATATCGTCCCATGGTTCTTGAATAATTATGCGGGCCAAGGTGCCTGTCACAAGTAAAGTTACGATGAAAATTGATTTGTACATCAATTCCATCGATATAATGTATCTTCGAAAATAATTAAATGATTATGAATTTTTAAACATTTTATTAGGGGGGTGCTGTGTCATTAGTAAAAAAAAGTATAAATGAAAGCGAAAGTAAAAAGTGCAAATGGTTGATAGTTCCTTTAAAAATTTCCGGATACAAAGTTCTGCAGAATCTTATGCCCTTTCTTCTGGACTTTTTAGTTTTTCGAATTCCCTAAAGTTCAAAATATCCCTTAAAACCCCGATTTTTCGACCTTTTCAAAAAATTACGAAATTTTTTAGGGAATTTTCAAAACCTAAAAACTAAAAGATATAGCATAAAATTCTGTACAACTTTGTAACTGGAAGTTATGGCCAAGCTTGGCATTAAAAAAATTTATAGAGGGGCTATCCACATTTGCACTTTTTTATTAAGGGCTCAGCACGATGTTGGAGTATACTACAACTGGTGTGATCGGATAATATAATAATTTGATATATTATAATAAATGGTTAAAATTCCCAAAATTTTCGGGGATTTTTTGTTTTTTCAACCCCGCTCCAAAGGAAAGGGTCCACAGAGGGGAGGGGCACAAATACAGAAAATACAGTAAGTACATTCCAAATGCCCTAGATTTTAAAACACCACATAATGGGAAAATGATAAAAACGCCTAAACTCGAAACAGGGCATTGCGAAGTGATCTACTTTTGAAAAAAAGAACAAATTTCTTAAGAAGAGACTCTTGCTTTTTCAGAATTAACTCCGGCGGCTCCTAGACAAAATTTTGCCTCAAGCAGCAATAGTTGACAAAAAAACCAAACTGCAATGTTAAAAATTGGCGAATCTTCGAAAAAAAATTGCCGCAAAATATTGGCAACACAGATCACTTTGCAAAAAAATATTGACGACCCAAGAGAACACCCCCGGCCTTGCCAAGGTATGTTCCTCACTGACAAGATCACGATTTTTTAGACGCCCTAACATCGAAATGATTGGGTAAAAAATAAAGAAATTGGAGCTTAATGGGACCAAATCGCAAGTTTGGAATACATTAACACCATATGCCTTAAAGCTTTAAAAAGGGAAGAAACCATCCCCAAAAAATGAATCCATTAAACAAAATATCAGGCGCCTAAAATGGAGCGAGCATCATCACGGGTGAAATTGATCATGCGGACATCAAAATTTAACCACGTTCCCCCGCCCTGTAAAATTTCTAAATGTCGACAAAGGTACACAACAATAAAAAAACTTTTTTTCAGCATTGTGACAAAACAATGTAGATTTAAATCTCAATATGGATATGGATTGGTCAGCAGGCCATTTACCAGCAACTGGACATGGACGCGACAGATTCGCTATATACTTACTACCTATATATTTTTTACTATTGCTGCCTGATGAGGTAAAATTTTGGTTAGAAGCTGCCGGAGAAAATTCTGAAAAGAATTCTTCTTAAGAATTTTGGTCATTTTTCGAAAATAATGCCCCTGCAAAGTCCCCCTCCCATTACCGATTCCGAAACCCCTTCCCCAATTTACCCTGCCGGGCCCCTTACGAACTGGGTCCATATTAGGGCCAATCCAGCAGTTTGCGGGCGAAGTTGATGGGGGGGGGGGGTTGACCCCCCTTACAGAGCAGAGTTGGAATCGATCGCCGATGAAAAAATCCAATAACGAATAATCGGTGTCAAAAATGACCAAATATCATATAAAATTTATAAATATCTAGATTTTAAATAGAATATATAAATTTTTAAATATCATATCAATTTACAAAAAATCGAATTCATAGGCCTACAATTTTCAAAAAATTTCAAATAATTCGCATGCTTATATTTTTCACATGCCTCCAATTTTTCAAAGGGAATTCGAAAAAAGTAAAAAGACCAAAAGAAAGAGCATAAGATTCTGCAGAACTTTGTGGCTGGAAAATTTTAGAGCAACTATCCACCATTTCCACTTTTTTACTAACGACACAGTACCCTCTAATAAAATGCAAAATTCATAATTAATTAGTAATTAATTATTTATTTATCTTTCAATCTTACAATTTATTTATCAATAAATTAATAAAAAACTGCATGATAAATAACCGTAAAACCTAATTAGAACACCCTGTGGGATTATATTTTTCAAAACCTTTGCAGAAGGACGGGGTCTATTCGGATTTCGGATCATCCGGCGCATCCTTGATTCGGAATAGGACGATTTGTGGTGGGCCTGTATCAAAACCCTGTATCAGTTCACCACAGTATCAGTAGTCGAGGAGTACCAGTACACATTACTCATCAGTACTAAAAACACTGGAAAACTACTGTACTGATTTTAATACCGATCGGCGAAAAAAACCAGTAGACAGTATACAGTACTACTGACAACTACCGTACAATAATTCTGTACTTGCTTTTCCATCTCTAGTAATAATCGCTACCCCCTAATGCTGGCCGGGAACGGTCTTGCTCAACTGTTTTCACATAATGATTCATACGCCAATTTTATGGGAAAATGCATTCATATTCATTTTAGTGTTAGGAACAAGACCAACACTGTGACCAAAAACAGTAAAAAGGCCCCCATATAATATTAGAACTTTTTCAGATTTATTAACCAGCAAAATAGGTAAAAACAAAGTTGTGCAGAGTTTTTATTCTGATTCGAAATGGTCTGAAATTGGTTTTTCCGGATTCGAATAAGTCGAAATTTTTGTCGAAATTTTTGGGAAAATTCAGAGCATTCGAATCAGAAAATTCTGAAAGAATTTTTTTTTATTTTAATCTAATGTTTGAAAAAAAGTTCCAAATACATATGGTCTTATCTTATGTCAATAATATCAAAAATTTTATTCAATTTTTTTGAAATAATTCAAGGAAAAACTGTTTTATAGGAAAATCCTGTAAAATTAGGGTTAGCTAAAAAAGTTTTTCCGCGGATTGCAAGGATCTGGCCGGCGGGCTGACATTTTCCACGCCCGTGCCCAGCCCTGAATATGAATGCATTTTCCCATAAAATTGGCGTATGAATCATTATGTAAAAATCAATTGGTCACGACCGTTCCCAGTCAGTAGCGTAGCGATTATCACACATACGGTGGTGGTATTCTTGGATTTTTATGTACGTATTTTGACACAGTTTTTTAGACACAACTTAGACCGGCTTTCTAAAAATTTCCGACCTCTAGTTGATATTAAAATTGCTTAAGTTGGCTGTCACAATTGTAATTCACTAGCTACCTTTCTCGAAAATTGCTATTAACCCTCTACAATTGATGCAAAATCATCCTGAAAACGCACTAATCTCATCAGTCAGCATCTTGCTTTGAATCAAACATGACAGTTGATAAAAATAAAACTGATGAGTTGGGAATTTCGAATCTCTAAACAAAAATTGAGAATGAAGCTTGACGAATAGTCGAATAAAAATTTATTTTTTTAGCCTTTCCCAATTCCCTATGGTTTCCATCCCCGTGCTTCTTCTCTTCGTCCTCATCCAAGTTGCCGATCAACGACTGACCATCTCGAACAAGGTATCAAAAAATGTACATATTTGGTGGTGCTAGGCCATTAAAAAAGATATCCTTAAGACAGACCCCTTTATAAACTTTTAAAACCAAGCTAGATCGCTACTTTTAAAGGCAAAAACATACAGAAAATCCCATTTTTTGTCAAAATGTCGCGACTTTCTCGCGATTGACCCGAAAAATAGAACAAACACAAATCACCCAAAAGGGACAACTTTACGCCAAATCTTAAATTGCACAATTTTCTGGTGGAATCGATGAAAAGGGAAAGAAGCTGGGAAAGTCGAAGGCAATGGGTATAGGAAGAAGTGCTGGGAACAAAAGGATGAAAAGATCCCCCAAGCTGGGGGTTAAAAGCCCACCGAGAAGGCCATCCTTCCGGCGAGGGGGGAGGAATGTTTGTTATCTAAAGCTACAGATCGGGTGTGAATCACTGGGGTGGATTGACTGTAAGGGAAAAGTTTCGCGTCTAACGCGACACTCCCGGGGCAAAGGACAAAGGGACAGGGACAATTTGATAAATTGGTGCCACCGAAGGAGTGGGAGGCAAAGCGGTGAAAAATGGGACCTGGGATGGCATGGCGAACATGGGAGAAAGGTGCAGCGGCCCTTGGGCCGTGAATTGGGTGGTCAATGGTGGGGGAGGACGAATGTCCAATGACATCAAAGGAACCGGCCGGACACGAGCTGCGCCTTTCTTCCACTGGTTGCTGTTGATGAGGGCGAGTTTGTTTTTGCGGATGACCCGCTCTGGCAACGGGAGCATCGACCCATTCGGCAGGATTCGGACCCGAGAGGCGAGCGTGTGGTATGGACGGGATCGGGCGGAATGGGATCGATTGGTAGGGTTGGACACTTTTCCCTTCTCCGGACTCACATATGAGTGATCAGCACAGGATTGGGGTTCCGCCAGTTCCGCATCAGGCTCCACGATGACGACATCATCAGGAGTAGGGGCACGAATCGGAGGCCTATTAGTCGTGTCATCGGGATCGGGAGTAGGAGGGCGAATCAGCGGCCTGTCAGTCCGTTTGCCCACATCCTTGGTGGGCTGGTCCGGCACGGGTTTTGACGAAACGATGGTAGGGGAGTTCAGAGCAGGAGGCGGAGGAGGGGGCGGCAAGGCGTCGTCGACATCCATAGAAACAGAAACGTCCATGGGGGAAGTGGAGGTGGGTTTGGGCTTTAAATTAAGTTGCGACAGGATTTTGGAAATGTTGTTTGGGTCGAAAGTGGGGGTGCTACGGGACATCTAAATTAAACTAGAAAATGCGGAATGGGTGGTATGATGCATAGAAAAGAAAGGAGTTAGCAACGCCCCGGAGGGTCGATGCGCTGAGTGAGTTCCTCCACTGCGGAACGGAGGGCCATCATATCGCCAGAGGGGCTATTGTGGGCGGAAGGGACCTCAGCGGAGCGGCGAATGGACATTTGATACAAGGCCGAGAGAAATTTTAGGAAAAACAAAAGTGAAAGGATGACGATGCATCCAAGGATAGATTTTAGAGTTGCCGAAAAATCAGATGTTTCTTCCTTGGGGGTCGAATGTGCGGGATAGTGGATGGTTGGGATATGGTAAGGAAGGGCCAATTGGTTGGAGCCAGGGTATCCAGGGGTAGGAGCGCTATCAGATTTTATAGCATTGGAAAGGGCTTCGGCACCAGCAATGAGGGCTGTGCCTGCAATGTAAGGTAACGATCCTTTGGCCATGCTTTTGCCCATTTTGAGTGGATTGAGGGGACGGGAACTAGATGGGCATGGACACAACAGGAGAAAGAANAAATGTTGTTTGGGTCGAAAGTGGGGGTGCTACGGGACATCTAAATTAAACTAGAAAATGCGGAATGGGTGGTATGATGCATAGAAAAGAAAGGAGTTAGCAACGCCCCGGAGGGTCGATGCGCTGAGTGAGTTCCTCCACTGCGGAACGGAGGGCCATCATATCGCCAGAGGGGCTATTGTGGGCGGAAGGGACCTCAGCGGAGCGGCGAATGGACATTTGATACAAGGCCGAGAGAAATTTTAGGAAAAACAAAAGTGAAAGGATGACGATGCATCCAAGGATAGATTTTAGAGTTGCCGAAAAATCAGATGTTTCTTCCTTGGGGGTCGAATGTGCGGGATAGTGGATGGTTGGGATATGGTAAGGAAGGGCCAATTGGTTGGAGCCAGGGTATCCAGGGGTAGGAGCGCTATCAGATTTTATAGCATTGGAAAGGGCTTCGGCACCAGCAATGAGGGCTGTGCCTGCAATGTAAGGTAACGATCCTTTGGCCATGCTTTTGCCCATTTTGAGTGGATTGAGGGGACGGGAACTAGATGGGCATGGACACAACAGGAGAAAGAAAAGCCAGATGGCCATGGCGATGGGAGGAAAATGGATGCGATTGCGGCGACGACGGTACAAAACGGGGAGGATTAATTTGATCACAAATGCGGCCAGCATCAAAGCCAGATAGAGGAGAAAGAGGAAGATAGGCCAAAAGGAAAGAAATTTGGAAGTGGCCATGCGATTGGTGAAGATTGGGTAGGGGAAAAGGTACATGGTTGGCGTTGGAAGGAAGAGAGAGAGAGCAAAATGGGGAAGAGAATGAAATGAAGGGGAGGGATGAACTTGAGGAATATAGGAATATAAGGGAATGAGAGGCGGAGAAGGGTAGAGGATAAAGGGAGTGTAACAAGCTATATGTTCCGCCGCGGAACTTTCCGATTCCGCAGGTTGATAAAATCAGAAGGGGGAGAAACTGGTGGTGGAAGATCGTTTTCCGGAAAAGATGGAGAAGATAAGGGGACATCGTCTTTCCCAGGACCTTTACGGAGACCTCGGGATTGCATTTCACATTCCGTTTCCAACGGGAAAAGATGGCTCACCGATCTTGTTGATCGGTGACCGGAAATGAATTTTAGACGTGCAGTGTCGGGGATATTGTTGTCAGTGAAATGGACCTGTTCTATGATTGCTAATGACCATAGGGAACGGGGAGTGTTTTCATTTTGAACTAAAACAAGTTCACCCGGAATGGGCCAACGATTTTTGGAGGGGGCCAATTTTTTAAATCGTTCTCTTAAAGAAAGAAAATAATCCGACTTCCATCGGGACCGGAATTTCTGGGTGTTATAGGACATGGAATCCCATAGATTTGACAAAGATTTTTGCGAAGAAGGTGGGAGGAAATTGGGGTCATCAAAATCCTCTTCGAGGGTACAGTATGAGAAAGGGGAATTGTATCCGTTGGGGAGGAGGAAGTCAATTGGGCGGAGGGGGCGCATGTCGGCAGGATCAGCGGAATCGAAGGAAATTGGGCGGCTATTTATAATACTTTCTATTTCCGAAAGTGTGGTGGACATATGGCTAAGGGGGATGGTACGAGGGGTAGCCCCGGAAAGTGATCGGCGAAGGTGATATTTTACAAGGGCGACGAACCTTTCGTAATGTCCGCCTTTCCAGGCGGCGTATGGTGTCCTGAGGTTCCAGGTCAATGGGAATTTTTCGCGGATAGCGTTGGAAATGGCGATAAATGTGGAAGCACTATCCGAAAATATGGCGCGGGGAACACCGAATTTTGCTGAAAAACGGCGAAATGCCAGAATGAAAGTCGGGGCTGATTGATCGGGGAGAATGTCCAAAGATATCGCACGAGTTGCGAGGCATACCCATAAAACGATCCAATGTTTTGTGGTCACGGGGCGAGCGTTTTTTCGGGGAGGAAGAATGGGAGCGGAAGTTTGCGGAAGTTTTGATGTGCAAGGGACCGCAAAAATCTAATCCGGTGGAAGAAAAGGGAGGGGAAGGAGAGACCCTTTGTTCGGGTAATGGAGGAAAGGGAGGAATATCAAAGGGTTGGGATGTGAAACGTCGACACGTGAGACAACATTGATGAATAGCCCGCTCAACGGTCTTTCTGCCTTTTGGCACCCAAAATTGCCTGCGGAGGATAGATAGGGTGAGTAAGGGACTGATGTGATGGTTTAGGTAATGTGTGTCTGAAATAATAAGGGTTGTTAGGGGCGAATTCGAGGGTAAATAAATGGGTTCGATGGTTTGGATAGGAGGGTACTTTTGGACAGCCTACCCCGGCTGCGGAGGATTTTATTGGGTCCATGAAGAGCCCTAAGGCTTCATTGTCCCGATCAATCGGGGGAAGAATTTTTTGCTCAATTCTTATCAATTGTTTCAAGGATTCCCGGAATTCGGGGAGAGAAATGGTAACGGAGTTAAAATAGGCACATTTAGAGGGGACTTGACAACGAATACGGGTTATAAACCTGTTGACATAGGCCATCACTCTTAATAGTTTGGACAGTCGAGAATAGCGGGAGGGATCCAGGAATCGATCGGGGTTTAAATATTTTGGTTGGAGAGCAGAAAAGGTGAAGACTGGTGGAGGAGAAGAATGTTCCCTTGTGTTGAATTCGGATGAGGAAAATTGGTTGACATTTGGGGGATTTTCCGGCCAAAACTGAGGAGAAAGGGGCAACCATTCAGGCCCGTGCCACCATAATGGATTCGAAGCAAGAGCTTCGGGTGAGAGAACACCTCGGGACCCGATGTCAGCGGGGTTCTCAACACCTGGTAAATGTCGAGCAATCAAATTAGGAGTGTTTCGGATCTCACTGACCCGGTTTAGGACAAAAATCTCCTTAATAGAGGGGGAATGAAGCCAAAAAAGTACAGTGGATGAGTCAGTCCACAAGTAAAGGGTGTGATCGATAGGTAGATGGGAGAGGTGTTTTTGGACAAAATTTAACGCTCGTGAGCCCATAAGGGCACCAATTAATTCGAGGCGGGGAATAGTCAAGGTTGTGCCTGCCTTTTTAGGCAAGGGCTTAACTTTGCATTTGCTAAAAACAAGAAAGGTTGTGGAATGGGAACAGGATGGATAAGAAACGCGCAGATAAACGGCTGCGCACATGGCAAAATTAGAAGCATCACTGAAACAGTGTAGTTGAAAGGTCCTTTTGGGATATGCATGTAGGATAGGAGAGCGGGGAATGCTGATGGGATAGGTATTTGGCCAAATCAACAATTCGTTCCATTCTTTCAGTTGTGATGGGGTCAATGGGTCATCCCATTTTTGGTCCTTTTCCCAAAGTTTTTTGTAGAAATCCTTTGAGGGGAATGATAAGTGGGGACAAAAGACCTAAAGGATCGTACATGGATGCGACAAAGGCCAAAATTGCTCTTTTAGACGGAATAAAGGAGGGAGGAGGGGAGGATATAGCAAAAAACAGACGGTCCTCATTTGTGTGCCAACGGATGCCGAGAAATCGCTGCTGGACTCCGTGGAGGCATTGCTCGTCGTCCAATTGGGAGATAGCCTCAGGGGAGTTGCTCACGAATTCCCGCAAATGCATGCGTGCTTCACGGAACAGGGCGACAGCAGCGGCACATTTTTCTTGACCGATTAACGGAGTTTCCGCCAATAGGAAAATGTTGTCCACGTAAATGTTCATCGAAATTTCTTCGGCCAGCTGGGAGGGATGAAGGGACAAATGGTGCCGGATCGTTCCGGCCAATAAAAAGGGTGAACAAATTAACCCGAAGGGACACGGGTAAAACGGCGAATTTGCAAATTGTTGGGGGAGAGAGGGAGAGTTGTGTCTTTTAGCCACAAAAAACGGGTAGAATCTCTATGTGAGGGGTTGATTGATACCTGGAGGAATGCTGACATTATGTCACAAGTTATGGCGATTTTAGGGATACGAAAACGAAGGAGGTGGCCAATTAGATCAGGGAGGAGGGTTGGACCCTGGTATAAACACTCATTCACGGATAGTTCATGGCCAATTTTCGCTGATCCATCAAAAACTGGGCGAATTTTTCCCTTGTCCTCTCGGACCACAGGGTGGTGAGGGAGATAATGCAAGGGGGGCGAAAAGTTTTGGCGTTGGTCCACATTTTCCGTGATTCCTTGGTACTGGAGTTCTTCAAATTTGGCACAATATTTTTCGAATAGAAGGGGTTTTTTGGACAAGGAATGGAATACAGAACGGAGGCGACCCCAACATAAGCCAAAATTGGATGGTAAAGGAAGAGTGGATGGGTCCGATTTCCAGGGAAATTTGACTTGATACCGACCTTCCACCAGTTCTATGTCTTTATCGAACTGTTGGAGAATAGTATCATCAGTTTGAGCAGGAATATTCTCTGTGATTCCTATGCCTTCAAGGGTAAAGAAATCGGAGGGAGGATTAATAGGTTCTTGAAAACAAAAATTAGTCAGTTGGACTGGGGTGGAGTTATGGCGAGAGAAAGCCTTGCCAGCCACAATGGGACCGAGCAAAGTGTGGATGAGATGATGACCGGAAGGAAGCTGTTGGATGGGTGTGGGTTCTACATCGTAATAGAAATCACTGCCGAGGAGGATGACAGGGGACACGGACTGGTAATGAGGAATAAGTTCCGGATATGAGAGTAGTTCGGGGGTGAATGGGACATAAGAGGTTGACTGGGTAAGATGGTTCACAGTATTCGCTGTGACAATTAAAGACCGACCATTTGCCAGTTCAAGGCCGAATTGGGTGTGGGAGGATGGGAGACTTTTACATTGGGGAGTATTAAAGACTCCAAGACGCATAGAAGTCGGGGATAAGGATAAGTTCAATGCTTTGGCCTCTTGGGAGGAGATATATGAATGGGTGCTAGCATCATCCAACAATAGAATGCCCTGGCGGCGCTGGGATCGGTCATTAGGATTGAAAAAGGTGACGCGCACACACTTAAGTAGTATGGGAGAGGGCTGCAGAAAAGGGTTGGGGGTAATAGTTGATGTATTAGTTTGCGAAAGGGGGTTAGGAGTCGGTTCTGGATTGGCTGAATCCAAATGGGAAGGATTAGCGGATGGAGAAGGGCGCGGGGACAATGGAGAAACAGCCGAAACAGGATATAAATGAGGGTAAAAACTCGGATGGAAGGAGGGAAGAGGAGACGGAGTGGCACCTTGAGAGAGGGGATGAGAAAAAGAACTGGATTGTCTCTCCCCAATTTGCGTATAATTGGTGAATTGTGGAGTGTTTCTTTTTGGAGGTTGGGTACATAGGGCACGGGGATGAGGGCCAGAACAATTCGAACATCGGGAAGGTGCCGGGCATTGGCGGGCGTAATGTCCATCTTTAAGACATTTATAGCATCGATGCAAAATTTTCAATCGTGCACACCGGGATTCATGGTCAGGGAATTGGGTACAATGGGAGGAGAAATGCCCCGCCTGATCACAAAAAAGGCAGGGAAGTTTGGGAGAAATTTTGGACTTTGAAGGGGGCACGGAGGATTTGGGCTTCTCTTTCTGGGTAGAAAATGTGAGTGAAGGATTTTGGGGCTGTTGGCTGATGGCTGGGTAGTTACTCTGATTAGGGGGTGGATAAGAAGAGGAAGAATAGAGTGGAGGGGATTGATACTGTATGTTTGGGTTTTGAGGAGGGTGAGTTGGTTTCGGTTTAGGCGGTGGATGAGTTTTGGAGATGGACTCGATCTGTTCCTTCCTCTTTAAGTGGAGATGGACTCGATCTGTTCCTTCCTCTTTAAGATGGTTCTCAATTTGGTTTTCAGCTTGTCCGTTGTCCAGTGGCCATCTGCTTCTTTCGCTAAAAAAATCTCGTCCAGTACGAATCGCGGAAGTTTTTCTTCGACTTCCATTTGGAAGGCTGAGGTGTTGTAGTCGGTTCCCTGTTGCGCCATTTGCACGCAAATTCTCTCCATCTGATCAATAAGGGAGCGGAGATCCGCGCAAAGGGGATCTCCTTTACGGACAGTCGGAAGTTTCCGAAGGGATTGTTGAAGGGCACGAGAAACATCCAAGGGATCCCCGAAATGTACTCGAAGCAAATCGAGGGCAGTGTTATATGAATCATCAGTTACGGGGAGAGAATTTATGAGGGTTAGAGGGGAGCCAGACAAACATTGTTTCAAATAAGTTAATTTAATAGAGTCCGACATGTTGGGAAGGTCATGGACACCAGCTTTGAACTGGTTCCAGAAGGAAAGATATTCGGAACAATCTCCGGAAAATTTGGGCAAATTAGTCTTCGGTAGATGGGTAAAGGAGGGCGCAACATTTTGGGGTTGGTGGTCAGGATGAGGACGACGGGGAAGAATGGCCTCTAGAGCACGCCGTTGGGTGCGAAGAGAGCGGATATAAGTTCGGAGGCCATTCATGGCAACGGGAAAATTATGAGTGACCACGAAATTGTCATAAATGGGGTTGTCAATGGTGCGTTCCGCCCCAGTCATATTGGTTCGGAGGGAATTCCACTGGGTACTTGCTTCGGAAAGTTCGGACAAGATTTCATTTGTATCTTGAAAAGTCCCATCCAAAGAATCGATGAGGGTACAAATTTGGATATGGTAATCGGCCTCGGCTTGGCCTTGAACACGGGGAGGGACGGGGAAATTTTGCTGGTTATTTATGATAGCCTGGGCTTGGGGAAGGGTCAGTTCAATTTGAGCGCGAAATGGGGCTGACATTTTGGGAAGACAGAAAAATGGGAAATATGGGGAGGATGGTTATCAGTGGTAACAAGGGGTTTCCCGGCCGTTGTGTCGCGACTTTCTCGCGATTGACCCGAAAAATACAACAAACACAAATCACCCAAAAGTGACAACTTTACGCCAAATCTTAAATTGCACAATTTTCTGGTGGAATCGATGAAAAGGGAAAGAAGCTGGGAAAGTCGAAGGCAATGGGTATAGGAAGAAGTGCTGGGAACAAAAGGATGAAAAGATCCCCCAAGCTGGGGGTTAAAAGCCCACCGAGAAGGCCATCCTTCCGGCGAGGGGGGAGGAATGTTTGTTATCTAAAGCTACAGATCGGGTGTGAATCACTGGGGTGGATTGACTGTAAGGGAAAAGTTTCGCGTCTAACGCGACAATTTTTTGGTTAAAAAAGCGACAATTATTGGTTAAAAAAGCGATTTTTTGGCCAAAAAAATTTCAAAAAATAGGCTTAATTTTCTGCATCTTTTTGTCTTTAAAATTTTGGCCAAAATTGGTGTAAAAAATTTACAAGAGGTATATGTCTTAAAAAAGCACCGTACATTCTGCCTTTATAGACCCATGATGCCATCAACGCCATGTCCAATGCCCTGGCCGAACTGAATAGAAATGCCAACAACGGTAGATGTCTCACAATTTCGGTCTAGAATATATGTTAAAACCCAATTTCCAAGTAGTGGTTTTTTAACATACTTCCTAGTACTCACAATTCCGTAGTAGTGATCGTGGTATCGATCCGTGGTAGGATTCCACAGTAACACACCATACCGCTTGTTTCAACCTTTATTTCGCCTACAACTTTTAAAATTTTTATAAAAAATAACAGGGACTGTTATAAGGGATTGCTGTATGATTTTTGATTTTTTGTGCAAATTTTTTTATTAATAATTTAAAAAAATTTTGCATTAAAAATTTAAAAATCATTGCTTTGGCCTAAGCTCCCCCCCATGACTATGTGTTAGATAGCCAACTATGGTGGATATCTTTAGAAAATTAGGCTAAAAAAGATGAAATAATTTTTTATTAATTAGGCGAAAAATTTTAGGCGAAATAAAGCATCCCCGTCAGAACACCGCGGGCCACTTGGAAGCCATTCATTGTAAAACCTCGAAAACGATATTTGGTATCAAAAGTTCGAGCAATAAATTAGCTATAAAATGAGCCCAAGCATACTCGAATTGGTCTGAAAATATTAGGACCAAACTAATTTTGAATGAGATACAGAAAATTATGTATCACCATAATCAAATTGGATCCTGGCTTGTTCTGAAGCTAATTTTGTGCTCTATAATTNAAGGGAAAAGTTTCGCGTCTAACGCGACAATTTTTTGGTTAAAAAAGCGACAATTATTGGTTAAAAAAGCGATTTTTTGGCCAAAAAAATTTCAAAAAATAGGCTTAATTTTCTGCATCTTTTTGTCTTTAAAATTTTGGCCAAAATTGGTGTAAAAAATTTACAAGAGGTATATGTCTTAAAAAAGCACCGTACATTCTGCCTTTATAGACCCATGATGCCATCAACGCCATGTCCAATGCCCTGGCCGAACTGAATAGAAATGCCAACAACGGTAGATGTCTCACAATTTCGGTCTAGAATATATGTTAAAACCCAATTTCCAAGTAGTGGTTTTTTAACATACTTCCTAGTACTCACAATTCCGTAGTAGTGATCGTGGTATCGATCCGTGGTAGGATTCCACAGTAACACACCATACCGCTTGTTTCAACCTTTATTTCGCCTACAACTTTTAAAATTTTTATAAAAAATAACAGGGACTGTTATAAGGGATTGCTGTATGATTTTTGATTTTTTGTGCAAATTTTTTTATTAATAATTTAAAAAAAATTTGCATTAAAAATTTAAAAATCATTGCTTTGGCCTAAGCTCCCCCCCATGACTATGTGTTAGATAGCCAACTATGGTGGATATCTTTAGAAAATTAGGCTAAAAAAGATGAAATAATTTTTTATTAATTAGGCGAAAAATTTTAGGCGAAATAAAGCATCCACGTCAGAACACCGCGGGCCACTTGGAAGCCATTCATTGTAAAACCTCGAAAACGATATTTGGTATCAAAAGTTCGAGCAATAAATTAGCTATAAAATGAGCCCAAGCATACTCGAATTGGTCTGAAAATATTAGGACCAAACTAATTTTGAATGAGATACAGAAAATTATGTATCACCATAATCAAATTGGATCCTGGCTTGTTCTGAAGCTAATTTTGTGCTCTATAATTTGACACCAATTTCATTTCTCTAACTTTTACGTTTGAGCTGATGAGTTATAAGCTCCCGGGTACCAATTGACCCTCACCCCGAATTTTATATTGGGTAGAGATCGCCACGGAGGTTCGGCCGGTATTACCGATCATTCAATACCAAATAATCTGATTTTTCGTTCGGTCAATACCTGATCAATACCCCCGTTGTAACCGATTCGATTCAATACCGATCGGCACCGTTACCGTGCTGAATTCTAGTACTGATGAGATATACTGGTTACTGTATAACTGCCTAACGAAGTCGTAAAAACCCAAATTAAAGGTGCCGCCGTCACCATCAGGTTTGGTGAGATGGAGCTGGAAGGAGGAGAACAGGAAGTGAGTAATATACATATTTTTATTTTTATCCCTAAATTGTTGCGACAATGACATTTCCTGCTCATATAAATGGACTTCTTGTTGACATAGCATTCCGAAGAAGGCGGAACAGATTTTCGAATTTTGATTTTCGGTTTTTGGCACCGAAACTTCGATTTTTTCTGTCGGCGATCGAATTCCAATATTTGCGCACATTAGCCACCACTTGCGGACCGAACTTTTGCGGACATTGTTGGATTAAAAAAATAAAAAAGAAAAAATATCCAAAATCATGGAGTAGAATATATAAGGATTTTTTATATTCTTTGGAGAGTTTGGAAACGGAAATATTGCTTATAATATAAATTGTGAAAATAAGAGCAATGTAAACAGGAATCCGCTTGGAAACCTTTTGCTCACAAAATAAAAGGAAGATAATCAATTATATAAAATATATTTATTTTCCAAAATATCACTCTACAAATTAAGGAGTGATTTGCGTCGGGGACGATTGAATATGAAATGTGAATGGGGAATGGAAAACATATTTGATGGGATGAAATGTCCAAATGAGACGTGAAAATGGGCATTATGACATCAAATAATTCAAATAGTCGGATCGGAGTGTCCCATTGTACTATGGGGGAGGGGCTGCCTTTTCGAATTTGTCTTAAAATGCACTATTTTGCATTTTATACCTTTTTTTCGAACAAGTCTAACAAAAAAGGTTTTAATCTTGATTGGCCGGATTAGACCCAGCACCAAAAAATGTGATCGATGATTCTGGTCGATCAGTCAAAAATCTTCGGATCGGGATTCGATACGAGAACAAGTCGTTGAGGATGGCTTCGTTAGTGCTGAAAGTTGTTCTGTAAACTTTTTTAGACATCTTTAGACCCAAAAGTATGGGAGATGTGCCAATTCTAATGATCTGAAAATTGTTCGATAAAATTTACTTTCCACTTACGAAAGGTATAAAGAAAGGGCTGCAAATATCGACCAGGGTAGGAAATAATTTTTCGGAAATTTCGGAAGCGAATTTTTTTAACTCGAAACCTGATTTCGGAAGCGAACTCCCCTCCCCAATCCCTACCTGAACTTCCGGAATCCGAATTCTAGAGTTTTAGCCAAATGGAGGGTATTCTGATACTTCTCTTTTTTGAAAAATGCAATTTAATTATTCCGTTTTAACACCGATCACGAGCCCACACACATTCTTGGCCAACTGGAGTGGGGGGAGGAGAGATGGAATCTGCTGATCGCGATCAAATAGTGTGAACACCGATCACAGGCCCACACACATTCTTGGCATTATTGGCCAAGTGGGAGGGGAGGGGGAGAGAAGAGATGGAATCTGCTGATCGTGATCAAATAGGATAAATTAATTCACATCTTGCCCATCCCGTGTCCACCACCCACATACCTTTCGGCTCTCTTATAATCGGCCAAAAAGGAAATTCTTTTCATTTTTACCTTTCCCAATTTTTCTCCTCTTTCTTGTCCAAGTCTTCACCCCCACTTTCGACCCAAACAACATTTCCAAAATCCTGTCGCAACTTAATTTAAAGCCCAAACCCACCTCCACTTCCCCCATGGACGTTTCTGTTTCTATGGATGTCGACGACGCCTTGCCGCCCCCTCCTCCGCCTCCTGCTCTGAACTCCCCTACCATCG
>LDKF01000214.1:9822-29833 GCA_001026735.1 Rotylenchulus reniformis | reverse complement strand
CCCCCCCCCCCCTTTTTGATAAAAATTCGGTTTTACATGGAATTTTCGGGGAAAAAATCAGACAATTGAAAACAGCATAAAATTTTGCAGAATATAACTTTTTATAATGTTCGACATATAATGAGGTCTTTAAAAATTTCTGGGAAATCAAAAAATCGATCTTCCGGATGGACACGATCACAGAGCACTAGAGTGCAGGTTCGAATCCCCTCGATGGAAAATAATAATTTTTGACTAATTGGACCAATTTGAGTATTAAATGGTCGTCCTTAAATCGTATTTAAATTTCCCAATTTTTTGCCCCCCCCCCTACCCCTAGATGTATTTCCCAATCATCTTTTTGCCTTTTTTAATTTCACTCGTTTCTCCGGTCGAATCGAGTCCATGCGTGCTTCCCAAGAGCGTAATAGAAATAATTTAAACATTTTTTCTACCAAATTACCATACGTTTTCCAGATCAACGATGCTCTGAAAGCCAAAATAGAAAAGGAAAGGGCCAATGACCGTAAGTTCTAAAAGTTTTTCGGTGAAAAATTTCTCAAAAAATACGCCCAATTTTGTATTTTGAAGTTTTCATGGGCATATATAACCGGATTCTGATTTCAGATTCGAGTTTGATAGGTCTCCAAAAAGGTCAGATTGCGCGTTGATCCAAATGGGTCAAAGTGAACAAACCACTTCAGATTTTTTCTAAACTTGCTAGGCCAAAACTTTCAAAGGCAAAAAGATGCAGAAAATATTTCGCTATTTTTGATCATTTTTTTTCAAAATTATTTGAAAATTTATGAAATTTTTCGAATCCTGATAAATCCGAAAGATTATGATATTCAACGAACTTTCGACGATAGAATAAAAAATAAAAAAAAATGAAAAAATTTTCTTTACCTTTTTGCTAAAGGAATTTTTGGCCTAAAAAGTTTGAAGCAGCGTTCCTATTAAAAGTCGTACAAAAAACACATAAAGGTATCACCGCTGCGGCCGCCATACACCAAGGGAAGAAAAATGCAGTGGAGAATGGAATAACGAAGAAAGTAGCGGAGGTTAAAGAAAAGGTATGAATTAGATTGGCCAAAATCAAGTCAAAAACTTTGGAAAATTTGGTCTAAATATGCAAAGAAAAATCACAATTTTTTTAGAAAAATTCCCAAGTCTAAATGTCTTTTCTGAAAAAAAAAGATTTATCGAATTTTTCCACGATTTATCAAAAATTTTCAAAAAAATTTATTTTTAATTGTAATTCTAAAAAATTTTAGACCAAAAAATCGGGAAATATTTTAGCTTTTATTTTTTTAAATTTATTTTTTGCCTTAGAAAATTTTGGCCTAGCTAGGTTTAATGAAGTTTGTAAACACATGGTCTTAATGAATCTCCCCATGAATCTCCGAAATTCTCCCCTCTGCTCCTCGAGTCTTTAAAAACACAATTAAGAATTATGCCATAGAATTTTTTGATATTTTTTATATTTTTTGGCAACTTTTCGTCCTTTTTCAAGATCAGATTTAGACTCCAATTTGAATGTACTTTTTATTTTTGTAGCTAAAATTTTGATCTATTTATATTTATTCACATCAAATTCATTTCTTTAGTTTTGCTTTTTAACCAAGGAATAAAAGATGAGCCGCAAATTTCGGCACATAATTTTTTGAATTACGGACAAAATGAGAGTACTATGCTGAGTTGGATGCAATTGGGGTTTGGATTTTCAATCCCGAAAAATTCGTAATTTGAATAATCCTTTTTGTATATTTTCATATTTAGCATTTTTCTGAATATTTAGGCTTTTTGAACATAGTTTATGCGCATATTTTTTCAATTTATAATGCACAGAACTATCCGTTCCTTAATAATTATGCATTATCAGGACGTGGTGAAGCTGTTGAAGGAAGATTGGAAGTGCGCAAAGTTGCAGGCGTGCGCGATGATTGGCGGAAAAGGGAAGTGCAAGGAGAAGGATATGAATGAGGAGAAGTGCAAGAATGATGAAACGGGGAAGTGCAAAAGGGAGGGCAAAGTGTGCACGAAGGTGGACGGGACGGAGATGTGCGCGGAGGTATCTAAGGTGTCGGGGTTGCGTGGTGACTATTCGTCCCCCGATTGCAAAGTGCCGATGATTTTGAGCAATTTTGGGGGTTGCTGGATAGAGAGCAGTAAGAATATATGCGCAACTGAGGGCACGAAGATGTGCGTGGAAGTGAATGAGACGACGGCGTTGTTCATAGGAAATCTCTATGGCAAAAAAACGATTGAAAACTCCAGCGGGAGGGACGCGCGCGTAAATGTGGGTAAAGAGATTCAACTGGTGATAGTTCATAATTCGCGGACGGAGTGCACTGAGAATGGATGTGTGGTGGAGAAGCAAAAAGCGCCACGGTCGGAGATGTGTCCGTCGGGATCGGGGAGTTTCACCCCATGCGTGGATCTGGACTCCAAGGAGGCATGCGTGAAGGGATGCGCGAAGATGGGTGGCACAAAGGAGAAGTGCGTGCAGTTGTGCGCAATATTTTGGAATGAATGCACGAACCAACAGGTGGCGAAATGGCAAGCAAAGTGGTTGGCATTGATGCAGGGTCCTACGGGACACAAGGTACTTATTAGGTATTTAAGTGCCATGTTAGCCTTAAATTTTAGTATTCAAAATTTTCTTAGGCTTTTAAGATATTCGAACATTAACATAGGCCTTTTGTGTGTTTTCTAAAATTTTCATAGGATCTAAAAAATTTAAGGGGTTGATTTTACGGTTCAGTTTACTGCTAAGTAAGTTTTAAATTCAACAGTTTCATTCATTTTAAACCTAAAATTCATTTTAAACCTAAAATGCCCCATGTGAACCTCCCTAACCAGCAAAAAATCTGTCCCAAATTTCGGGTATCTAAATTCTAAATTTCGCACCGAGAAGTGCGTAGCTCAGCGGAAAATCTATTCGGAAGGCGCTGTATTCTTTCTCCGCTATTTGTCTTTTCCATGGGAATAAAATGCTGCTACGCGCTAGCCCCTCGCCGGAAAATAGCTCCTCAAAGCCGAAATGGCAAACAGGGTGGCGCCCGGACTTTTTGACAGTGGATAATTCGACAGTGGACATTTCGTTAGTAAGAAATGGACATTTTGACAATAAGTTTTAATTTTTTATATAAAAACAATTAGGCTATAAATATCAGTGGGAAATTTTGCAACATCCGAGGCCTGTAAAAACTTGCAAAATCTGAGGTCATGAAAATTTAGCAGAAAAATTCAAAGCCTATGAAATTTTTAAAAAACCGAGGTTCATGAAAATTGATGCAAAATCATTTTTAAAAAATAGGCCTATAAATCTTTTTTTGGAAAAAACCTATTTGAGGCCTGATTTTTTTCTTTTTGAAGAATTTGAGAAGTATCAGACGAAATATATATGGTTTGAACGAAAATGGTAGCGCCTAAAATTGTACTTATTAGATTGAGATTCTGCTTCAAAAAATAACCTAGAAAGATATAAAATAAAAATTTTTAAATTTTTATATTATATATATTATATTTTTATATATTATTTTTTATATCATAGGGAATACAAACAGTAATTTTCTTTTAGTTTTTCTACATTTTTTTTTTAAAATTTTGCAATTATTTTTTGATTAGATTTCACTGTCGAATTGTCCGAACACGAAACGGGTTCCCATAGGTAAAAATGTTGAATTAGGCCCTCGATATTTTTATGAAAATCAAGGCCTGTGAAAAAAATCGAGGCATGTAAAGCTTTTGAAAAAATGAGAGCTTGGAAGTTGATAGCCTTTTGCCTAAAAAGAGTCCAAAGTTCAGAATTGAGATCTCATTATACATAATTGCTCTCATACATTTCTTATTCGATTAGCTGCAAAAATGCACAAAACAGTGCTCGGCGGGCGCTTGTTTGGCCGTATGTGACACGGATGAGGAGTGCGCGAAGTGCAGGGATTATAATGAGGAGTGCACGAACGAATGTTTGATGGAGCCGGAAAAGCCATGCGAAAAGTGCAAATGCACGAAGTACGAGACGAAGGCGAGCGTGAGGGTGTGCAACACGAATGGGACGTGCCATCAGGCCAGCTGGGAGACATGCGCGAAATGGTGGTCGGTAGGTGCACAGACACAATTTGTTTGTTGAAAATAAAATAAATCGGGAAAAATTAAAAACTGGAGGCACTACCTGAAAAGCGGTCACTTTTGAAAACCCATCAAAAGGGTCCCCCTGTTAGGGAAAAAATTATTATTTTTGTTTTTTGCAACCCTTTTGCTCAAAAATAGTAAAAAAAAGTAAAAAAAAAATGAAAAAAAAATTTTTTGGTTTTCAAATGAAAAGGGTCCCCCTGTTAAATTTGTTATTTTGTGTGCCGAATTTTGAACCTCAATCATCATCAAAAAAAAATTTTCCAAAATTTTTTTACTTTTAAATTCTCTTTCTAGATTGTTTTCATGGGTCCAGCATTCGAATTTGACACAATTTTTTTGGGAAATTCGAACATTTTCAGACGAAAAGTCGAAAATATTGAACAAAAAATTTCTCACCAAAATCATCTCCTGATATGGGAAGAGAGTTTTCAATAAATTTTATATTTTTACTTCATAATACAGCAAAATACAGTATATATCAATTCGAAAAATGCCCAAATTTTAATCCAAATTTGAGAGGAAATTTTTTTTGTTCGACTTTTCGATTTTGTTTAAAATGTTCAATTTTCCGATTTTCGATCTAAAAAATGTTTGAATTTCATAAATTTAAGTTAAATTCGGATTAAACACTCTTAAAAATCCAATATGTAGAAATTAAATTGAGATAAAAAAGTTGATAATGAGAGGGAGTCAATTTGGCAAAAAAACTATGTAGAAAAGTACCGACACAACTTTGTTTTTGAAAATAAAATAAATCGAGAAAAATTAAAAAATGGAAATATATACAATACCTAATTACAATAATCTTAAACATTTTCGGGTTAAAAATTAAAAATAAATCAAGACAAGTCTTGCAATATTAGTCCCAATTTTTTGGCTTCTTTTTCATTTATTTGATCAAATAATATTAGGTATTGTTGATCCTTTTTTGTAAAAAAGGACATAAATACTAATTAATACTAATTAATAATATTTAAAAATTATTATAGCAAATATCTTCTTTTAGGCCAATTAGCCTAACTTCTTTTTGACCTTTATGGCCTATCGAACCAGCAGATATCAGGGTGCCATTGGTGCTAAGTCATTAAAAAACGACACTTGCCCAATTTTACCTTAAAACTTTTTTGTAAGACCTTTTCAGACAAAAAGTACGAAGGATAAAGTTGTGTAGAATTTTATTCTCAATCGTCTGGTTTTTATTACCCTGAAAAGTTGAAATATCCCTAAAAATTCTATTTTTCGGTATTTTAGAAAAATTTCGAAAATTTTCAGGGAAATTCGAAAAACCAAAAAGACCAAACAATTCAGAATAAAATTCTGCACAACTTTGTGTTTTTTTACTTTTATCGAACAAGGTCTAACGAAAAGGTTTTAAGGTAAAATTGAGCAAGCGACAGTTTTTTTAACGCTCCTTGTGCAGTTTTTTAACGACCTAGCACCGGTGCCATTGGAGTGATGCAATTTTTGCACGATTTTTCGAAAATTCAACAAAGTCAAGTTTTTCTGGACAATTCGAAAAAATAAAAAGGCCTTCTGCGCAAGTTTGCTCTTTACACTTTTTTATCGGCCAGCACCGTTTAATTGATTTTGACAGTGAAAAAATTTTTATTTTTCATTTTAATAAATTGTGAAAAATCTTCAAATTCAAAATCAAGGCAACACATATTTTTTAAAAAAATCGAAGCTATAGAAATTTTGATATAATCAGATCTCGGAATTTTTTGCAAAAACATATCAAAGTGGGCGATATAAAAAAATAATATCCAAAAAGTTAACTTTACAAGAGCAACATTCAAAAAACTGCAGAATATGGAGGATATTATGCTTGGTTTTTTGGTATAATTTTTCAAATATTACATATTTGAAAAAATGTGATTTACTGCAATTTTGCGATTTTTGTATTTTTTTATTTCAAAAATTTTCAACCAGAAAATCAGGCATACTTTCCTGCATATGGTTTTTGATTTTTAATGTTTGAAAAATAATTGGGAGAATGTAGCCTTTTGTCTTAGTGGTATTTTGAATTGAAATTGGTTTAAATTCTAAATTTTATTTTGTGTCATTGCTTTTTTAGACAGTGTGCAAGCGGTTCACGAGCTGCTTTAGGGACCAGGATTGCGGGGAAATCGGCTTTTGCGCTGGCACCAATGTCGGCAAGTGCAACTGCAACGATGGACACCTCGAAGATGACCCTCCCGCCTGCATCAGCAATGAGAAATGTGAGCGTTTTAGGGCCTTTGATTTTTTTTGGAATGATGGCCCCTCCATTTTAATGTTCGTTTTTTTAATAATTTGCTCAATTAGGAATTATAATTCATTTTCAATCATTATAGCTATTACTTTTTTTAAAACCTAAATGTGCCAACAATTTTGATAACTTATAATGAAACACTCACTAACTGACTCGATTTTAGAAAACGCCATTAAAATCCTACTTATTCAATGTATATGTAGCTGTCTAAAACTTAAAATTCTTTAAACACCAAATACACCCCTTTGGCTGTATAAACCATCAAGTTGCGCGGCAACTTTAGATGTTTCATCCATTGGACATTTCAAAAGATCCCATCGTGAATATAAGATAGCCAGGCTCAATAAATTGCCGAGCTTTTTGGATTGATGATCGAAATGTTTAACGGAAGAAACATGCAAAGTTGCCGCGCAACCTTTGTGAAATTGTTGCGCAACGTGTTGCATCTTGATGTTTTATACATTCAAAAGGATGTAATTGGGTGATTTAATGCATTTGGACATCTGCACATTAGATCTTCACAGTTTGTTGGTGGAAAATTTGCGCAACTCGCGCGCAATTTTTATCGAAAATAATTGCAGCTACAACTCAAAACAGTCTTAAGAGGTCCTTTTACAATTCGTGTTTCGGTCAATTTCAGGTGTATAGAACCAATTTAAAAAATGGAAGAGTTGCCGAAACTTTGCAACCCATTTTCTTTTTCTCTGCGCAGGCATTTTTCGTGATAGATCACAACAAGGAATTCGCTTCAGTTTCCGACAGCTCAAGACGATTCAATCCGTGTCCGGAAAAAAGGAACAGTGGAAAATGAGACAGTGGAAAAGAGGACAGTAAAGCTAAATTTTCAGAAAGGCGGAAATGGACAGATTAAGAGTTATAAGCAAAATGTTAACCCGCGGGCGGGAATCGAACCGCACGACCTTCGGTGAAGCGATCAGATTAGCGCTTTTCCTCTCACCACAGAACCGATGCTCTTACCGTCTGAGCTACCGGGGTGCATTTGCCCTTCTCTCTTGTGGATCTTATCAACCCCCGCCATAGGCATTTTAACCGTCCAGCCAGCTTCTTACTTACAACAGTGAATAAAATTTAATGTTTTAAAAATAAAATATTAAACAAAAAATACATAAAAAATACTATTAAATATCTGACAATTTCTGTTGAATATATTTTTTCCGATTTTAATTGTTAATTCTAATAATATTACAAATAATATAATAATAACTCATATATTTCGTGCAAAAAATCGGTGCTAGGGCGTTAAAAAAATAGTGCCAAATGGGGCGTTAAAAAAGTGCCAAATGCAAATTTTTGTACGAAAATTTTTTTGTTAGACTTGTTAGACAAAAAGTATAAAAGGAAAAGTTGTGCAGAATTTTACGCTGATTCGAATGGTATATTTTCTTTTTCGAAATTCGGCCAAAAAGTTCGAATTTTTCCCGAAATACTGAAAAATATGGTTTTTAGGGGATATTTCGAACTTTTTGGCCGAATTTCGAAAACAAAATATACCATTCGAATCAGCGTAAAATTCTGCACAACTTTGCCTTTTATACTTTTTGTCTAACAAGTCTAACAAAAAAGTTTTCGTACAAAATTTTGCATTTGGCACTTTTTTTTAACGCTCCATTTGGCACTATTTTTTAACGTCTTAGCACCCAAAAAATCTGTTTAATTATTTTACTGTCCCATTTTTCGCCTTTTTGAAAAATTAGTCCTTTCTCCACTTTCCCATTTTCCACTGTCCCATTTTTCCGGGAACTATATTGAATCGGCACCCCTCNCCCCCCCCCCCAATCTTGAACTTACTGTGTGTTTTGGACTGTTTAGGCATCGCCAAAAAAGAGTGGTACAGAACGGTACCGCCATGTGGAGGATTGGATGGTGCTTGTAATAAGACGAACAATTTGTGCGACTGCGAAATGGGATTCAGAAAGGCCGGGTTCAAGGGCACCGCCGATGCGATGGCCAACTTCTGTGCCAAAAAGGAGTGCTATGGGGATCCGGAACATCGAACGACGGTTTTCGGAAAAATTTGAACGAAAAATTCAAGTATAGAACCAGAAAATGCTAAGCACAAAGAGATTTTTTGGATCAGTTTTTTTAGGAAAATGCTAATGACATTTCTCACCATAAAAGACAAGAAAAAATTATCTCGTAAGATATATTTCATTTTTATATTTTATGCAAAAAAACAATCCTAGGGATAGATTATTATTGTTTAAAATTATAGAAAATGAAGACAATGTTTGTAATTTTGAATTCACACAGAATGACTGCTTCGGATTCCCGTGCAAGTCTGGCTTGTGCATTTGCGAATCGAAGGATAACAAGGTAATTTTTGGAACGCAAAATTGTTACCAAAAATCAATGATTTTTGATCGGAGATTTATCTTAATGATCTTTCCAATCTGCTGATGTCGTAACTAACTGGATCCCAAGGACAAAGGATGCCCAAATTAAAAATATCCCCAAAAGAAAAGTGATGTATTTTTTAAAAGAAAAACTGATGTATATAAAAATGAGGGCCAAAATCTGGCCCCGAAATCGCATAAAATTCTTCACTTTTTCCAAAAAATTTCTTTTAAGAATAAAGGGCTGATGAGCACCAACGTCATTGAAGAACCGAAATGGAAGATGGTTAGCGATGAAATGGTCTAAAATTCTAAAAAATTTATTCAAAATTCTTTTAAGGCCAAAGTGCAACCGAAGAACAATGACGAATAATGATGAACGAACAAGATGACAGCGAACCGGGAAAAGGGGACCTTTTTATTAATTACATTCGATTTTATGGATTTTTTAATTTCCAAAAGTTGATTTTAAATTTTTCAATAATTTCGCTAGCGATTGATTTTTAAAAATTTATATTACTAATTTTTTAATGGGTTATTTTGTTGGTAATTATCTAAAATCTGATCAAAAATGTTTAACACCTAAAATGCCTTTACATAAATAAAAATGGTTAATTAAAATAAAATTAAGAAGGAATCGAACTCAATGATCTAAATTTATAATTTTTCAATGTCAAAATTTAGTTTTTTAATACATTTATATTTTTGAATTCAAAAGAAGAAAGGTTTGCTGACGATTAATCATTTGGTCTTTAAGATTATAGCCCATTAAATATTTTCTTATAGCAGTTTATAAGAAGGAATTCGCTTCATAAAATTGAGGATTCAAGCGTTTCTCCCGGTGCTCAATTTTTATTTTATTTATAATGCTGACAAATTTACAATCGATTGGCCATTAACGTTGTTAATGGAAAAATCCCAAAAAAATCTCAAATCCCAAGTCCGTTAGATCTGTGAATCATCATAAAAAAATCATCATAAAAAAGATTTTCATACGATCATTCACATTCTTTTTTTTTTTATTAATTGTGGGAAAATGAAAATGGCCATTCCCTGATTCACACATCCAACCGCTGCTGTGTAATGATGAAGGGGCAAACTTTTAACAGAGATGGCACTGAAGAAATTTGGCTGGTTATGGGAACCCCCCTGTTAAAATTTTGCCCCCCCCCCCGTTAAAGGAAATGTACCGGGATATACTGATGCTAAGATTTCAAAAAGGACCCGTCAAGACCAAACTTTTTGAAATTTTTATTAGAATTGCTAGACCAAGAAATATAAAGGGCCATCATTCCTATAGCTCTAGTCTCTGTTCAAATGCCCGGACTAACTTTTTGGGAATTCTTCCCAAGTTCATGACTCTCGTCAGGTGCATTTTAAAACTTTGAGTCAAAAAAGAATAGACCATTTTAATTTAAACACATTCAAACCTTAGACAGCATCTCATCCTTTTATATTCCCTTTTCGCACTATGCCTTCCCCTATCTCTATCTTCCTTCTGCTGCTGGTGACTAACTTCCTCCACCACCAAATGAGGTGAGTTTTCACGGGCCAAGAAGGTACCTAAGTAGGTATTCAATATACAGAAATGTAAAAAACACCATTTTAAGGTCATTTAACTCGGTTTTTTCTAACCAGATCAAAAATTGTTACTCGATTTTATGTGGAAAATCTTAGTCGATTTTCTTGATATTAATTGAAACGAAAATTTTAGAAAACTTTTTTAAAAATCGAAAAAAAATTATGCAAGATCCAATAAAATCTTCCTACGAATATTTTAGCCTGGTTTGCCTAATTAAAAAAATTTCAAAAAGGCAGTTTTATTGATCCAACGGTCGGTTTTCTTGTAGCAAACCAAATTTTTAATTGTGTATGCCAAAAAGTTTCTTTTCAGTTTGGCAAAAAAATAAACTCTGTCGGAGAGGCTAGAAAACGCAAGGAGGAAAATCGAGAATTAACTTTCGATGTAATGTACCAAAAATTTTAAATGAAAAAACGAAAATCGAGATAATCCTTGATTAAACTGTTATTAATCCATTTAGCACCACGTCCACGAATGAACAATTCCAGGTGTACACCAACCCGCATGGCCATTTGTACGTTTGGCATGGAAAAATTCAAAAAAAAGACTTTTTTAGCAGGGACAAGTCGAAAGTAGAGATCGGCGCGGGCGGGACCCGATCGGGACTGTCGGGATCCGATCAGACTATTGGGATTGAATCGGGATTCCCGATCGGGATCTCGCCCCAAAAAAAATTAGGAGTCATTCGAGATTATTAGAGATCGGGATAGAATCGGGATTTCCGATCGGGATCCCGCCCGAAAAAAATGAATTCTTTCGGGACTGAATCGGGATTGAATCGAGATTTCCGTTCGGGATCCCGCCCGACCCCATGCCCATATCCAGTCGAAAGGAGCCAATACCTAAAAGTTGTTTTCATTGAACCTAGAGACAGGAGTTTAATGTCCAAAATAAGGAACAGAAACGTTACGAAAATTTTCAAACCCAATCGTATTTGTCCATTGAGGAAAATTTAATGGCAAAGGATAAAGAGCCTCTAGAATGATACAAATCGAATAGGATTGGGCCCTCATGGCTCATCTGTTTGTAGCTAAATTTAGGCTCTATTGTATGAACTCAAATCGTTTTATTGCTAAGATTTAATATTATAAGTATATGTCCTGGCCTATTCGATCTGCTCAGTTTTGCCAAGGCCAATATTCAAAAATTTCATGTGCCCTTTTCAGGATGGTCAACGGATGGATCGTGAACACGTCGGTGCCATTTCGGCTGATGTTCAAGCAGTTGGAGGCGACACCGAACAGCCCGAATCCGCTTTACTTCGACATGAACATATGTCCTAAGAAGCCGGGCGAGAAATGCGACAATGGGTTAGGTTAAATTTGGGGGGAATCTGATTGATTTAGCCAAAAAATATATTATGGGTTCACTCAAATCACAGGTGGCATCCTTCTCTATGTAAGACCATTATTCTATTAACCAACCACCAAAATGATCTGATCAAACGATTTAGCACATCAAAATGATCTGATAAGATTCAAAAAATCATAAGGTCATCAAAAAATATTTAATGTATTTATCTGAATGATCATCACAGATCATAGCATAAAATGATTTTATACCATTTTACACCCATCCTCCACCTCCTGCTAATGAAGTGCCAATTTTGGTATTTCGGGGGATATTTTTTCGAAAATAACTTGTTCGTTCAGACTGACCCTATGTTATGTGGGCCACTTGGATCTGGACAACGAAAAGGATGTGATGCGCACCTTTGAGCTGCGAAACCAGGAAGAGCATACCATCACGAAGGAATGCAAGGCCCGGGAGGAATCGAATCCGGAATGGCGCAGTTGGGCGAATGGTCGGACTTTGCACGGGTTGCACATCCGCAGCGAGCCCGACGGAGGCTACAGCGTGCAGAGTTCGTACGCCAAGAGCCCGAGCGAGTAAGCCCAAATCAGGGCTCATTAGAGTCCCTTCGATATCTCCAGCAGCCTATAACTTGACTTAAATTTGATGGCAAAAAAAATATATAAATTGGGCCATACTTCTGAATTGGTCTGTTCCAACAAAAAAAGTTATAGCCCAGATCCCCAGATAAAACCACAGGTGCCAAAAATTGGCCAATCCAATGATTTATTATGCCCATTATTTTTTTTCAATTTGTGAAAAATTGTAAGGAAAAAAGCTTGTGAAAATCGAAAATAAAATACAAGAAGTACAAGAAATAGGCCTATAGATTTTTGAAAAAGTCATAAAGTGTCTCTTAAATCCTATATGTCTCCTAGGAAATGTTCTAGTAAGTTTAAAACATGTCACTATACTTTTTAAGAAAATTAAAAAATGACGGGTTGGCTAGTGAGATTTACCAATGACGGGTTTACTATCACGCACAAGTCACGGATAGCCCCCAACTTAAAACCACAGTTTTTACTTTATAAAGTGTCTGTATGAATTTTTCAAAAAAATCATAAAAAAATGGATTATTTATTAAATTATTAATCCTTAGCCCTGTGCGTGTGGCTGCGGACAAGTGCTTCATCCTCCGCTTCAACAGCAAGAACAGCATCGGGGGCGTGTGGGTGGTGGGAGGCAAAGAGGAGAAACGTTCCGACGACTTCAGGAAGCGAGTCCACAACGGGGCACTGCTGGAGAACCAAGTGAGTTATTGCTTGGTCGCCATAGAGATAAGCGTAAACATTGACACGAAAAGCATTTTAAACCACAACTACAAAACAACAGATCACGAAATACCGGACATTGCAGAATTCGGTCTTTCGCGTCCGGTGTTCTGTAGTAAGTCACAAAGGACACACAAACCAAACAGGATGCAAATTTGCAAATTGATCTCGTTCCGGCGGCAGAGCAATAGAACGGCACTGGGTCTTTCAAAAAGTATTCCTTTAGTATTCCTATTTCTCTAAATAACTTCGACTTTTGTCGAAAATATAAAAAATAATCGCGAAAAAATCAAAAATTTACAGGAAATTTTGAATAATTTTTCGCCAAATTCGATCAAGAGTACATTTTAGAGTGTTAAGTCGTTACAAAAAAAAACTCTAAAGTATCTGACAAAAAACTTTTTCAAAACCAGTTAGATCAAAAATATAAAGGGTAAGGATGCGAGGATTTTAGGCTGGTTCTAATGGCCTTTTTAGTTTTTCGTAATGTCCGGAAATGTTCGACTTTTATCTAAAATATCAAAAATTCAGAGTTTTTCTACAAAATTTAGAATTGTTTCTAGGAAATTTGAAAATAAACCATTCGAATCAGCACCAAATTCTGCATAATTTTATATTTTATACTTTTGGTCTAACGAGTTCTGAAAAAAGTTTGTCAGAAACAAGGATTTTGATATTTTTTTGTAACGATATAACACCCATATTATAGAGTCGATAAGTTAAAATTGTCAAGTTTACCATGTGAATTGATCATGCTCTAAATTCCTCAACAATTCCATTATTTCTCAACCATTTAGGACACGGTGTTCAGCTTGCCCCTGGACCTTCTGACCAAATTCAACCAAGCTGATGAACTGTTCGGCGTCATTGGACACGATCCGAATTGTGGCATCAGCATTACATTTGTGAGTGGGCAAATTTGACAAAATGGTGCGCCAACATTTAAGAATCATTCAATAAGTCGGCTCAAATGAAGCCTAAAAAATTATTTGATGTAAAAAAGGGCAAAAAATGTGCCTACAGCTTCTCAGAACAGAATTTCCGAATTTTCCTCAGTATACAAAAATGTTCTGACCAAAATCCGGAAACATACATTGAACATAATATATAATAATCATTAGGAATTGCATTAATATTAGAGATCGACCAGGCGGAGTAGTACGTACACGTACTTCGTGAAGTACGTGATGCGTTGTACTGGTTTTGACGACACGTGCTAATTCACGTACCAGCGTCAAGTACCAACAACGTACCAGTTGTTGGTACTTGACTACTGGTACTTAATGGTACTTGGCACTTGTACGTGTTTTCTCAAAATGTCGATCTCCAAATAATATGCTTGTCAATTTTTTTTGCGCATACCTTGGTATACATTGATTAAGAAAAACAACAAACAAGCACCATTTATTATTACATATATTATATTTTTTGTGAATATAAATGCACATTTTAGTGTTTTAGAGCATATTTGGAATATTTGGGGTTCGTAGAGATTATTCCGCCCATTTTTTAAAATTTCCTTAATAAAAATAATAAAATCAAAAGATTAGAAAAATTCAAAAAATTGTATTATATAGTTTCGTTGGAAAAAATGACGTTTAATTGGCTGCTAATTATTTCCATAAATATTGGTTTAGAATATTTAAAAAAAATTCGAAGAAAAATAAATATTTTATCATATTTTTGCATTTTTTGCTATTCTTAGTGCGTATTTGCCGATTTCTAGAATATATGAAACTGTTCCTTAAAAATCTTACTTTCATAATGGATTGTTATAAAATTTTCATAGACTTTTTTTAAAAGAAAATTTTTAGGAGGGCGACAACTTGCTTCCATGTTATGGCAAAAAAGGAAATGGCTGTGTGGCAAAACCTAAAAGTTTGTTTTTTTTGGTAGACTTATTAGAACTGGTCTATATTCCGTATTGCATTATTCGGTTTTTTAGTGTTTTGTTCGGTAAAAATACCGAAAAATACCGGCCAAATGATGTTATTTTTTCCGGTATTTTTCGTTGTTTTCACCGATACCGACCCACCGATGCCTTTGTTCTAACTCTAATTTTGGGCTATCCTTGATTCTAGAGTTTTCGCCACGACCCTTTTTATTGCTACTTTTAAAATCGAATAAAAAAACCCTAATAGATCCTCTTTTAAAGTTTTAGCTTTACAAGTCATTTAAAAAGGACTAAAAAACCAGTCTTTTGAAAAGTTTTAAAGCATTTTATACTTAAAAGCTTTTCAATTTTTTGCTAGCATTCTTTCTGCTTTTTCATGAGAGGAAATTTTTCCACATATTTTTGTCTTTAAAAATTTTGAAATTTTCTTCTAACTAATTAAAAAAATAATAAAGCTAAAATTGTCGCATCGACACTATTTTGACATCTTAGCATGGGAAAGGCATGTAGCGATTTATATTTTCCAAAATAAAAAATTATTTTATTGAAATTCTGTTCGCTTTGAAGTGAATGTGGTGAGCGGAAAGCAGGAGCCATTTGACAATCCGAAAAAGGCCGGGATCGGTGAGGACGAGAAGGAGGAGAAGCCGCCTATGAAAGGTATAAAAACTTTACAGAGCTACTACTGGGGTGACTGACCGACCCTATAGTGGGGAAAATCCAAAGTTCTAATAAGACAATGCAAAAAAAACGCAGAGAAAACGAGTATTATGCGTCTCTGACGCGTTACTATAGAACAGCGGGCTCACGAAAGACCGAATCCCGCACCTTCCGGTGTTTCGCCGTTGGTGTATTGTAATTTTAAAACCAAATTTTCGTTTCAATAATTTTCACCTTGAATTTTTTAAAATGACTATTGGGTCGTTTATTCACCCCAGTAGTATTTGCGCATTTGGTGGGTTTTTAGCGTTCTCTGGCACCAAAAAAATCCTTTAAATTTAAAAGGGATGGACTTATTTTATGATATATTGTTATTATTTGTTGTCATTAATTGACCATCAAGATTTTTTATTTTCTTAAAATTCACTTTTATCGGCATATCATCGAGGTTGTCCGGACATTTGCGCCCCAGACATTTGCGCCTTTGGTAAATTTCACGTTTTTAGCCATAACTTTCTTCATAATTTTCCAATTTGTATGGACTTTATGCCATTTTTGTAGCCAATCTTTTGCTCTATTTTTGATCCCAAATTCCTCTTCTAAGTTGTGTTTAATCCATCGATTTCACACACGCGATGATGTATTTGTATATTTTTTGATTATATATGTATACCGCAAAACCTGTATTATAACCCCCCTGCAATTGAACTCCCCCTGTAATAGACCACCTCTGGAGGTGGGTTGAAAAATTTAACCCCCGGGGCTGGTATCATATGAACGTGGTTGATGGTTACCCTACCATTACCTCGTGGTTAACCGGTATCATATGAAGTTCATGGTTGGTAACCATGACCTCGTGGTTAAATGACCTGGTCAAATAACCACCAACCATGATGGTTAGGCTACCCCGCATCATAAGAAGTTAACCATGGTTATCCTACCATGGTCATCCTACCATTTTGTCAACCCTGACCACACCTAGGGTTGCAACCTTAACCACCAACTTTGCTTGTATAAAATTAGCTCGTCAACATTCAAATGTATTAAAATCAAACGATTTAAGCATGACAACAATTTTTGTAGTTGTTCTACAAAATTCGGAAAAAAATTTTTCCATGCATTGAAATTTTGCTAGAAAATAGGCTAAATTATATTTAAATTGATCAATATTATTTTTAAAAAAAGTGAATCTTTTTAAAAAGAGCACGAAATATGATTTTAAAATTTCAAATTAGTCACTTTTGAAAAATTACAACTATAACCATAAAAGGCATCCGAATTTTCAATGATTTTTATTTTATACATACATAGATGGATGGACCTTTTAGGACAAATGGAAGCAATATTCATTTTTTATTGGTCATAAATTAGACTTTTTAAAGCATTTTCCTCTACGCTATGGAGATGATGGTAGGATAACCATAACCATCATGGTTCATTTACCACCAACTCTTATGATGCAGGTTTTGGCTGTGGTTGGTGGTCATCCTACCATGGTAACTTGACCTGGTCATATAACCAGGTCAGATAACCACGTTCTTATGATACCAGCCCGGGGTTATACTATGTAATACAGGTTTTAGGGTAATTTATAGTTCATTTTTTAGTGATCGATGAACCTTGCATTTCTGATTGGAAATATGTTATTGGCGCCAAATACTTGGACCTTTACGAATCTGCAGAAAAATTAAATGGGAAACGGATCAGCATGACTGTGTGGAATTTTGCAGTCCGTGTGGGTTTTCTAAAAAAGCCGGCTGAAACGGATGGCCCCTACGATTTCAAAGGCTTGAAGGCAAGTTTATTTATTATATATTGAATAATTGATGGCACCCAGGATTTCGGGATGGGGGGGGGGCAGGAGCACAAATTTGTTCTCCAATTTTTTCTTCGGCGGACGAATTTTCTCAAGAAACTTTGGACCAGTTTCTTGAGAAAATTGGTCAATTTTTTGCGATTTTCCCCTTCTATTCGTTTTTTCTTCTTTTCTCCCCCCGACCCCCTGAAAATTTTTAATTTTTTCCGCAATGGGAAAGGGGACAGTTGCCCTCTTGCTCCCCCCCCCCTGGTACATGACTGATTGATGGATATTGCAAAAATTAATAATGGTAATTTAAAGACTTCGAACTATCGAAAATTTTTATCCCTTTTTCCCTGATATTGTAATTTTTTATCTTGAAAATTTGTTTTCCTCGAAATAATTTATGAACTCTTTGTAAATGTCAAAATAATCAGCTTTAGTTTAGTTAAAAGTCCAATAAACTTTTAGGGGCCCAGCTTTTTTGTCCAAAAAATTGCGATTTTCTAAGAATTCAGGAATTTTTGAATTAAAAATCCGAGAAAATTTTTGTCATTTGATTTTTCCCTATTTTGAAGGAGAGAATATATTTTATGATCCATTGGATCCTAAAAACCTGATTAGACCTTCAAAAGTGTAACTGGCAGGTGCTGGGTCGTTAAAAAAAGTGGCCAATGTGGTCAGTCTGGCCGAAAACTTTTTTTGTAAGACTTGTTAGACCAAAATCATAATAAGCAAACTTGTGCAGAATTTTATGCTCTATCTTCTAGTTTTTTATTTTTTTGAAATTCGGCCAAAAATTTCGAAATATCCCCTAAAACCGTATTTTTGCGCTATTTCGGGAAAAGTTCGAACTTTTTGGCTGAATACTTTTAGTCTAACAAAAAACTTTTATACTTTTAGTCTGACAAGTCTAAGAAAAGTTTTCGGCCAAGCTGGCCACATTGGCCACTTTTTTAACGACCCAGCACCTAATTGGCACATCTTATGGCATTTCTGACATTAATGACCTTTCATTTCGAAATTATCTCTTTTTAAACGAGTTATAGGATAGGGCGCAAATTTCGGAACTCGTCCAATTCTAAACTAAATAAAATTTTAAAAATAATTTTTATTGTAGGAATCAGTCAATTTGGCATCCCGAAAGTACCCAGAAGAGCATAAGAATTCCAAATTTGTCATGCAAAAAATGGAAAAAAGTTCTTTGCGTGATCTGAAAGAGGAAACGGATTACGATTATGTGGACATCGCGGTGAACGAACATTTCGAAAAGGATAATGCCGAGCTTGGCGCCGAAGTTCTCGTTCACGAATGTGGCGAAATGGTCTTTGTGAGCGCAGTGCGGGCAAAAGAAGACAGGAACGAGAACATTTTGATTTGGTCAAACTATAGCCAGGTAAACTAAGTAAGAAACTCCGTAAAAACTGTATTAGACTCCAGCGGGGGAAGGGGTTCAACTCCTTCCAGCAGCAGAGACTGTATTCAGAAGGCGTGCCGACTTTTGCAGATAATCCGTCATTTGTCGTTCATAACTCGGTTCAAAAGAACCTTACAGAATTGAATTTGGTGTCAAAAAATAGAGCAACCAATTGGCTACAAAAAGAACCTAAGCCCAGTCGAATTGGTTCAATAAGAAAAAAAATTTATGGCCGGAATACAATGAATTTGGCCAAAAATATTATTTTGTCCATAACTTTTTTCACAAAGGATGAATTTGAATTGGCCTAGGCTCATTGTTTAGCTAATTTTTTACTCTATTTTTTGGTATCTAATAAACTTCTCTAAGTTCGTTTAAACCGAGTTATAATGTGATCTGCAAATGTCGGGTCTGCAAAAGTCGTACCACGTTTCAGAAAAGTAAGGAAATTTCTCGGGGAAAATTCACAGGGAAATTTCCCCCAGGAAATTTCCCTAATTCTATTCAGAAAATATGGGTAACTTCTTTCTAAATCGAGAGGAATTTTCCCGAGGAAAAGTTTCTGAATGCCAAGCCAACGATTCCCTCCATTTCGAGGAAAGATTTCTGAAAACCAAATCGGAGAAGCTGTAAAAGTTTCAATTATTCAAAAATTAAAATTTGAAAAGTTTCATTTAATGATTTAGAGCGAGCCGATGTATGATTTTTATTTAAAAATATTAAGCTCTTAAAAGCGAAAGGAAATAATTAGTTTTTAAGAGATTAAAGAGGCCCAAAGCGAAATATTACTCTCAGATTCTTGATTAGCACTTAAGCAATTTCTCTTTTACCACGTTCAAACTAGCAGTCGTTAATTTTTTCGAGGAAGGGGTGGGTTTCCAGGCCAAGGAGTGTTAAACCGATAAAAAAATAATCAGATTTGTGAATAGGGATCTCCAAAACACTCCTAAATATTTTTGAACAATTATTTAAGCTGCTAAAAGGCATCATTTATCTGAGGAATCAAACTATGAGTTTGATTTGAGTTGACTAAATGATTTTCTTAAATTTCTATTCCATTCAACGATATCAATTGGGATAAGCAAGATTTTTTAATTGTGTGGACTATGCTAATCGCCCTGTTCATTTCACAGGATCTGAGCTTTTTGGATTACTGTTGTTACAAATGGGACTCAATTTTGATCAAAAAGTTCGGCCCTGCTGGAGAGATCAATAACGGCGAAAAGAACCAATCGGAAGACATCGATGCCTCCATTGAACATGTGAAATTTGGATACGAATTGCCGGGAAAAAATCTGACAAGAGACCAACA
>LDKF01000213.1:64449-85970 GCA_001026735.1 Rotylenchulus reniformis | reverse complement strand
CTCGCCGCCTCCGCCACCTCCTGTTCGTACTTGGCCGCCAGAGTCGGGTCCATCTGCACCTCGGGAGGAGCAAGCGCTGGCATGGCCACGAACTCCAGGTTGGGGTCGCCGATCAGTTTGCGTGCCAGATACAGGAACGGCTTCTCGAAGTTGTAGTTGCTTTTGGCCGAAATGTCGTAATACTGATGGATGAAGGCAAATTAGATTCAAAATCTTATTTATTTAACAAATCCAAAATATTTTAACGTCTTGTCCCCCGTTTCGTACCTGGAGATTCTTCTTGCGGTGGAAAGTGATGCTCTTAGCCTTCACTTTTCTGTCTTTGACATCCACCTAAAAGTGAGGTGATGCATTCGTTTATTCTTGAAAAAGGGTGTAGAGATGACCTTGTTGCCAACCAACACAATTGGGATGTTCTCGCAGACCCGGACAAGATCACGATGCCAGTTTGGCACATTCTTGTAGGTGACACGAGCAGTCACGTCGAACATAACTATTGCGCATTGTCCTGCAAAAAAGGGACTTTTAGACATTCCGATCTGGCTGTCCCTGACCTTGGATATAGTATCCGTCACGGAGGCCACCAAATTTCTCCTGGCCTGCAGTGTCCCACACGTTGAAGCGAATCTGGCCACGAGTGGTGTGGAAGGTGAGCGGATGGACTTCGACACCGAGTGTGGCTAAAAACAAATTTTAAATTTAAACGGATGAAAAAGAACAAATCAATCATCAGACCAATGTATTTCTTCTCGAACTCTCCGGTCAAATGACGCTTGACAAAAGTTGTCTTTCCAGTGCCGCCATCTCCGACCAGCACAAGCTTGAAGGTGGGAATATTATCCTGTTCTTGGTTCATCGTTGATTGTTTTAATTGAGTTCAAGTAATTGCCTTGCAAAAATGAACAAATATAAAATTAGACAATTTCAATCTGAACTTGTTTCATTAGGATTTTGATATCGGGGAATAGGAAAGGGTCGTCAATAGAAAAAAAAGTTGGAGCAAATGATTTCGGGTACTGGAAAAGGGAAATTTTTCCAGATAGGTCTGCAAAGGGTTCGCAAGTACGTGATCAGAGGGATGCGCAGCTTCATTCAGTGGAAGGAAAGAAAAGCCCATATCAAAACCGTCGACTCTTCATCACCAAAAATTTTTCATCCTTTTGTCCACAAATTCTTGAAAAAAAATCAATTTGTGTAAGGAAATGCTCAAATATCATGGATTTAATCAAAGTTCCTGATTCAAGTTTGAAGTTTACTACTTATAATATAACACTAACACTGATGAGCTAAAATATCGGCGCTATATGCAAAGTGGTCAATCTTGGGACTCTAATATTTTTTTGAGTCCCTGGACTCAAAAAATTTTTCCTGTAAAATCTTTTTAAAAATGATTTCCCTAGGGTCATTTTAGATGTTGAATTTGATAAAGACATCCATTTTTACCTAAAGCCATCATCTGAGCATCTTTTTTTGACGCTGACGTCAGAATTTTTCATTTTTCTTCATAATTTTAGAAGAAAATTTTTTGACGTCAACGTCAAAAAGTGACGTCAGTTGATCTGCAGATAAAAAATGGATGTCATATTCGAATTCAGCGTCCAAAATTACCCCAGGGAATGAACAAAATTGAGTCCCGGGACTCAAAAAATATTAGAGTCTCAAGATTGACCACTTTACATATAGCGCCAAAATATCTTTTAGGATCTTCAAATTTCTGTACTTTTCGCAACTACTAAAGCTTTTTTTTACCTAAAGGCCCGGTTTTTCGTATTTAGCATGAAATATTTCTATAAATTATCGAAACGATTGTTTTAAAATTTCCCTGTTCAATGTAGTATTTCCTTATTCTCTTTCTCTGTTCTCATAGGACACAGTCAGAGAAAATAATTATGGCATAAATGCAGCATTTGAATTTCCAGCAGAGAATGTGAAAAAAAGCTATTCTCTTTCTCTGATTCAACCCTAACTGTGCGTAATCATTGAGTTATTTCGCTTCGATAAAATAACATAAATCTTTAATGCTAAAAACGAAAAACCGCCCCTTTACATGGCAAGTAGTAGGTAAATAAAATAGCAAAGTACACAATTTGTTAGCTGTGATTTCGACATATTTATTTATATTTCCCGCCAGCGCCAGCTTCGAAAGAAATTTGAGAGCAGGGACTCTAGAGCTTTTAATCGCAATTTCGCAATAAGTTACACTCATTGCCACAAAGAATGTTCCAAAACTCATATGTTTAAAAAAATGAACTATATATTGAAGCGAAATCTTTTATCATTTCCTATTGGATTTTTTATAAAAGCGTTTTTTTGTCAGCCACAATTACCACAAAGGACAGAGAAAAAGTGAAAATAGAATTCAAAAAAGAGAGAACACTCACATAAATTCGCTTCAAGTTATAGATTTTTTTTAACGGGCTGATCGCTTTCCGATGGCGACAAGTGTACATTACATTACAGAGCAAGTCAGGATTGTGGCGTTAGAAAGAAGAGAGAGCAAAAGTTAATAAAATGAGCTTATAAATCTGTAAAATCCATCTGATGAATTGGGAAATTTGGACAAAAGAAAGTTATGGCCANGCTATCCTCTGCGCTACTACATAGCTAACAATTTGTTGGTCCAGCAAATACGCAATAATAACAGTGGCCACCTTCCATTAAAATTGCTCCAACTCAAGATACATCATATAAAATGGTCCATAAATTTTATATGATATCATTTACACCTGAAGCTTCAAGATAAGCCATTAATTCCGAAAATTCATGCAACTTTCCATAAGCTATGACCAATTGGGCAAATTTGGTCAAATAACCCCATTTTGGACCAATTAATCTTGGCTCCATTGTTCCATTGAGAATGGCCTTGGAGGGCAATGGTCAAAAGCGCTTTTGTAGGCCATTGTGTGGGCATTGTGGCCAGCATAAAACAAAAATTCTACCCCTTTGATTTCATGTCGAAAAAAAGTTCAAAACCCCCGTTTACAAGCCATTTTTGGGGTCACCGTACTCCTGTGTTCGGATACGGTAGCGGGAATTTGAATTGCCGAATATACTCAGATATCAATGGGTAATATATGTGAATTTTTGCAGATTTTTTCCTTCGGTCGAAATTTGATTTTTTGGTCTAATAAAAAAATTGGCAAGACTTTTGCCCGCTTGAAAATGGAGGTGTTGGTAAAAGTGAGGAAAGTTTTTTGGAAAAATCATAGGATATGAATGAAAGAATATGGGGTTCGAAGGGCAGACCTATGGGCCTAAAATATTTGTATTTTGGACTTGTCTATCCTTCCCTTTGTTTGTGCGTAATTATCGATTTTATTCCTCCGGTCCAGAATTGGCAAGACTTTTGCTCGCGACTGTAAAATTCTGCACAACTTTGCTTTTTATACTTTTGGTCTAAATGGTCTAACAAAAAAGTTTTATACATAGGGATATTTTTTGTCAGTTTGGGGATGTTCTGCGAAGGGATATTCTGCGTTGACCCCGTCACTGGGACTCAAAAGTCCCTGTAAAATAACTTTGCCTTCTTTTTCTTGACTTTGCACTTTGATCTACTACAATACATATATAATCAGCGTAAAAAGCCAGAGAATTTCAATTTTTATTTTGGCTCCTCGATTTTATGACGCGAAAGCATGTTGCTTTAAAACATATTGTTGTCTGATTTCTTTTTCTCTGTTTATTCTTTTTTTCTATAGCAACTTATAATAAAGAATTCGCTTCATAAAATTGATGGTTCAAAGCGTTTCTCCCGGCGCCCAATTTTTATTTTAATCAGCGCAAAAAATTGAATTAGGCAAGTTTCAATTTATTTTTTTTGTCCTTCGTGTTTACGGTGCGAAAGTTTTTTTGACCCAAAAGTTAGCGGACGTGCTACAGTACCAATGAGCACGCATTTTCTTTTTCACGAGCACTCTTTTCGTTTTCTTCGACACTTTTTCATGAGCATTCTCTCGTTTCAACGAACACTTTTTTCGCTTCAGATAACGAGTCGATTTCCAACTTTTGGGTCAAAAAACTTTGGCACAATATGGCGCGGAAGCACGTTGGTTAAAAATATATTGTTGTCTGAGTTCTTTTTCTCTGTTCATTCACGTTTTCTATAGCATTCTATAATAAGGAATTCGCTTCATATTCACGATGGTTCAAAGCTGGTTAATCAGTTCCCAATTTCCTTTATATAACTATAGATAGTACAAAAAATGTTTAAAAAATAATTTCGGATTTTCGATCACAAAAAAGAAAATGATGCGATTGGGAGATTGGTTGGAACTTGGAACTATTAACTACTAGTAAAGTATATTGATTTGAATTGAATCCGAGTTCAACAGAAGAGAGCAGTGATAATTGATAACTGATATTTAATTGACCAATGGCATAGCCAGGAGGAGGAGGGGGGACCCCCCTCCCGCCGAAGTGCAAAGACCAAAAAAGGATCCCCTGTTGAGCATTTTGAAGGGAATTTTTTTTAGAAAATTTGAAAAAGTGACAAATTTCCTTAAAAACTACCGAAAAATTTTCTGAACAGGATTCTAACTCGTGGATCTGTTCGTTGATCCATATGATATGAATATGAATTACAGTCCAGAGATCTATTCATTTCCATGACTATTTTCAGATTCAATTAATTTTGATACGCATTCATCATCTTCATGGGGAAGAAGTCTCGCCAGTCTATTGGAGGGGTAAGAAACTTCTGAAATTTAAATGTCCAGGGATGAAATAATGATAATGAGCATTGATTACGCAGGAAACTCATAAGGAGGAGCCGGCGGATTATGTTCTGAAACCGTCAAATGAAGAGCCCAAAGCGCTCAGTGAAGATTGGCCGTTGCTGCTGAAGAATTTCGACAAATTGAACATTCGGACCAGTCACTACACTCCTCTGGTGGAGGGATGTTCGCCACTGAAGCGGGACATCAAGGAGTACGTGTCGGCCGGGTATTTCAACCTGGACAAGCCCAGCAACCCGTCCAGCCACGAGGTGGTCGCGTGGGTCAAACGCATTCTGCGCGTCAAAAAAACCGGACACAGCGGCACACTGGACCCGAAGGTCAGTTTATAATTTAAAAAGTCAAAAAAATTTACAACCATGATTATGCCAGCTAATGCTTCAGTCGTCCATTAAATTTTCTTAGAGATGGAGGATTTAAATTACAAAACTTAAATTTTTCAATAAATGGTTCAACTTCCTATATTATCTCGCAAACTTGGCAAAAATGAAGGGGCCATTGCAAAGGGATTGGGAAAACAAAACAAAAAAATATATATAGAAAAAAATTAATAAATAAATTTCCTCAATTTGTGCTAATTTCTAAAAAACATTCCTAAGGCACTATCGAATCCGCCATTTCTCACTTCAGTTTCATAGGATAAAAAATTTCATGGAAATTTTTTTGGCTCACTCAGATAATCAATTACAAAATTTAAGGTTTCTGGGGTGCTTGTTGTATGCATTGATCGCACCACTCGTCTGGCCAAATCGCAGCAGAATGCCGGCAAAGAATACGTGGCCATCTTCAAGCTGCACAACGCCGTCGAATCTGTGAAGACAATCCGTCAAGCCTTGGACAAGGCAATTTAAAATAAAAAACAATGACTTATATAATAATCAAATATATTAATCAAAAAATAAAATCCTTTCACTTCTTTGTTTTCAGCTCACCGGCGCATTGTTCCAACGCCCGCCGCTGATTTCGGCGGTAAAGCGTCAATTGCGCATTCGGACTGTCTACGAGTGCAAATTGATCGAGTTTAACCCGAGTCAGCAGATGGGCATTTACTGGATGAGCTGCGAGGCCGGCACTTACGTGCGAACCCATGTGGTCCACCTGGGCCTGATGCTCGGTGTTGGAGCGCAAATGCAGGTTCGGGAGCAGTGGTTATCATTTTTACCATAATTTAAATTATTACCAGGTATTGCTAGATTTCTATAAAAGAAATTAATTAATTCCATTTTTTTACAATTTGTCTCATCAGCTTATCGCCAAACCCTTTAAGGAATTGCGACGAGTCCGGTCGGGAGTGACTGGAGAGAATGATCACATTGTGACGCTGCACGACATTCTGGACGCCCAATACCTGTACGACCACCACAAGGACGAGAGCTACTTGCGACGAATCATTCGCCCGCTGGAAGCACTCTTGGTCCAGCACAAGCGCATTGTCATCAAGGACAGCTCGGTGAGTAACAGACATATTTTTTTAATTGAATTAATTTTTCCACCTCTTTTCCCTCGTTTATCATTTTCCCTCATTTATCAAATTAATTTTGACCCTTTTGAAGGTGAATGCCATTTGCTACGGTGCCAAAATACTCGTTCCTGGCATTTTGCGTTACGAAAATGGAATTGAGCTGAACGACGAAATTGTGATTGTGACCACTAAGGGGGAGGCTGTTTGCATTGGTGCGCAATTTTTGTCTTTTTTTCAATTCCTGAATGTTTTCAGCAATTGCACTCATGACCACCTCCACAATTGCGATCACTGATCACGGTGTGGTGGCAAAGATCAAGCGTGTGATCATGGAACGGGACACTTATGCTGTAAGGAATTTTTTTATTAGAATAAATATTACATTAATTGTTAATTGTTTCCACAGTTAAATGATTCGATATTGATGAATAATTTTAATTTTTTTTACAGCGCAAATGGGGTCTTGGTCCGGTGGCATCGAAGAAGAAGACGATGATCAAGGAGGGATTGCTGGACAAGCACGGGAAGCCCAACGAGAACACGCCGAAGGGATATGTGCCGGGAATGGTTGATTACTCGCCGATGGCCAAAAAGGGGGCAAAAGCGACTGACAAGGTGAAGGAAGAGGCGAAGGACGAAGAGATGGAAGAGAACGGAGGGGAAGAGGAGGTGGTTAGGACGGGCAGGAAGAGGGCAGCGCCGAAGGAACAAGAGGAGGAGGAAGAAGAAGAAGAGGCATCGTCCAGCGACAGTGAGAAACAGTCGCCGGCACAGAGCCGCCGACCTGCGGCAGCAGCGAAGGCCCAGCAGCGACAAGAGGAGGACACCAGCGACAGTGAGGCGGAAGCGACCGCGAAGACGGCAGCAACTCCATCGAAGAGCAAACAGCAGCAACAGTCGACACCGACGGCGAGAGGGAAGAAGCCGACAGCCAAGCAGGCGGTTAGCTCCTCCGAAGAAAGCAGCGAGTGAGGGGCAACGAGTGATCGCTGATCCTCAGTGGATGGCTACACCAATTTGTTGTTGTTGTCTTATTTTTATCATTTGATCCATTTTGAATAATTCCAATAGAATAAGTTGTTTCCTCCTCCTGCCACAGATATTCGCGTATTATTTGGCATTAAAAAATTTTATCAGAATGATTCTGACTAGATTTATTTGGCCGAAATTGGGGGGGGGGGCAAATTGTGGAAAAAAATAAAACTATGTGTCAAGATTCAATCCTTTCTGTTTTCCCTCAATTTCCGATCTGGATCAGATACCGTAGGCATTGGCCATGTTCGCGTCGGCCAGTTGGTCCTGAATTTAATTTTTCCTCATCCTCAATTCCCCCCTTCTCCATCATCTCACCTCCAGCATCCGGATCCTTCGTTCGTGTTGCCGCAGTACGGCCTTGATCTTGGCCAACTCTTCCTCCACATTACCACCGCCTCCCTACGGGACAGTCAGTCAGTGTTGGTGGTGGTCCCCGGTTCAATTCCCCTCCCCTTTTCATAATTAATTAATTACCCCGGCCACTGTCGATGAGTTGCTGGGCCTCCGCGATGCGCTGGGCGTTGTGGCGGCGCTCTCAAAGTCGCCGGCGGATGTGCGGTTCTGCTCCCGCCGGATTCGGTCCAACTCCGCGGCGGCGCGCTTTTGGCCCGCCGTTTGGGCGCCGCCTCCCCCCTCGTCCCGGGAGCCCCGCGAACGCAATTGGACCTGCAAAGTTCGGGTGAATTTGGTCGACCAATTCGATTTTGAAGGATGGGATCATTAGAGTCTCGCACGTTAGAGTCCCAAGGGTAGAAAAAGCCTAGCGGGACTCTAATGATCCAGTCCGATTTTGAATCGGCGGATCCATCCCCCATCCCCTCCTCCCCCCACCTGTTGTTTCGGCGTCGGGGCCATCGGCGGCGAAGGTTCCCGACGCGCGGGGCGCACAATGCCCGTGTCCTCGTCGTGGCGCACGGGCGGCGGGGCCCTTTGGGGCGGCGGTCGTTGGACGGCGGCGGGGGGTTCCGGCGGATGTTCTTGTTGTCTGTGATGCAATATTCTCGCAATTTCATTTTCACATTTTTTTTTCATTTTTGTCCCTTTCCCACCCTTCCCCAATGGGATTACTTACGGTGGCATTTGGGCCAGAATATTGGCCTTCTTGGCCACTTGCACTTTTGGCCCGGCCTTGGCCGCCTCCGGGTTCACTGCCATCAAAATGGGCGGCGCATTTTTGCCCTCAATGAACTGCTCGGCGGTCAGTGCCGGCTTGGTGCTGCGCGTGTCCGGGTACAGATCAGCCTGGGAGAAATTAGAGGGAAAATTGGAAGGAATATCGTATCGAAATTGAGGAATGGAGATACGGTAAGCAAACAGAAGATAGGGCAAACGAAGGAAGTACGGTAATCGACAGAATGGGGTCAGATCACTTTGGGAGGATAATTGATTGAACATGCACCTGCCACAGGTCGGACTTGCGGGGCACAAAGAATTGCAGAATGTCGATGACACCCTTCGTGGTCACTTTGTAGATGCTGCAAAATTGAGGAGGATGTTATGTTAAGGATTTCCCCGAAAAATCCCAAACCCCTCTGCCCCCCCCCTTCTCCCACCGGTTGATTTCGTTCTCCAATGAGCTGACCCCCCTCTTGGGCATGAAGGCAAAGCCCCGCTGGGGCTCCGACGTGGTATGGGTGTTGATGTAGTGGACGAAGGGCGGGTCGTTGTTGATCTCGTAGTAGCGGATGGCACAGTCGCCCTTGCCCACCAGGTAGCACAGGCCGGAGTCCTCGTCGTACAGCGGAAACAGGACGGCATTGGAGGTGTCCAATCTGTGGCCAAATTGGCAAAAAATTGGAAAAATGGAAATGGTGGCCAAGAGGAGGGGCATAGATGTACAAGGGGGTGGCAAGGGTCGACAGGGGGTTGACCCACCCTTGTACACCTATGAGGATGGGCAAACCCACTCGTCCTGCATGATCGGCTGGGACAGGTTGTCCGGCGGCCGCAGGGCGTACAACCGTTCGGAGCGTTTGGTGAAGCCGGTGCTGAACACGCGCCCGTCCCTGGTGAAGATGGCACGCTGGGGCTTGACACCCTCGTGGCCCATGCCGGAACTGAGCACTTCGCCTGAAAGTGGAAAATGGGGAAAATGAACAAATTGGCGGCGGAGGGGGGAAGGGACTAACCGGTGTGGGAGTCCATGATTCGGATCATCCGATCTTTGCAAGTGGTCACGAATCTGAAAAAACAAATAAAGGGTAGAAAAAGTTAAATTTAGAAGGAATGGAACCCAATTCTCTGTTGTTCTGCATCTGGAAATTTTGTTTAAAGGATTGGTTTTGAAAAAATTGTAAAAATGGTTTGGTTCCATTCGCCCAAATTCTCAACCAATCGGTTTGTTCTTCCCCTTCCACCCACTTGCTGCCATCGTAGTTGAACGAAACGCTCCAGATCTGGTCGGGATGGCCCGCAATCTCGAGCAGTGCCTCTCCGGTGCCAACATTCCACAGGAGCAACTTGTTCTCGCCCCCGGCAGTGATCAGAATGCTAGAGGGGGATGATCGGAGATCAAAAACCCCAAATGAGGGACAAATGACTAAAAGAGGAATTGGACAATTTGGGAAAGGGAAGGGAGGAATCCCATTTCTGCTGTGCGGATCCCCTACTTGCTGGCGGTCGGATGCCACGCCAAAGTGTTCACGCGCTTCTGATGGCCGTTCAGTTCCACGACGGGCTCATGCAAAGTGCGGAGGAGGCCGTGCTCGGGGATCAGCCACACCTGGATGGAAATTGGAAATGGAATGTGCAAATTTTTGTAGAATCCATGTCCATAGAAATGGATACGGTAATCCCATATACGGTAGTCCCAACAAATCATTTGGCCAATGTTTTGTTTGGCCATTGGCCACCTTGGCGGTGGTGTCCTCGGAGCAGGAGGCGATCACGTGGTCGTTCAGCGGGGACCAGTGCACCTCCAGACAGGCCGCCTTGTGGGCGTCCACGAAGGGAATGTCCTTGTCGATGCGGCCAGACTTGTTGATGGGAAGGACCAGGAAGGGGCCGCCGGCGCCCTTGTTGACGATGGCCTGGGCAAAAAGAAAGTTAAGGACCCGAACATGTCGGAAGGGTCAAGGGGAAGGACCTGAAAGGGTCGGAAGGGTCAGGGGAAGGGCATAAAACTAGAGAAGGGACCCAACTACCCTTTAAGCTTTAAGGATCAATGATGCTATGGACGGAACCCCTTGAAATTGGTACAAATGGAAGCCTATAGGCCGAATTTACACAAAAGCCCAAATCCCCCGAAATGGATCCGAACCCACAATGAACTTGGGGTTGACGGCGCAGAACTGGGAGTCCCAGGACACTTCGGTGATGCGCACATCCTGGATGCACTGGTCCTGCTTGACCTGCTTGCAGTACACCTGAGTTGGACGGGAAACGGTTCAATTTATGCGGATATATGGTAAAATCCCGAACTCGTAGTACGGGGTTTGCTCCCTACCCTAAGTGAAGTTCGAACTTTGTTCAGACCAAAAATTCCCCGGAAAGCTCACGTGTCGGAACTTGGACTGGCGCACAATGTTGGCCATTTCGCTTCTTCGGATTCGGCCTTCCTTCCCCCTTCTTGTCTTTTCACCTCTCAATCAGTGCCTTTGGCTTCTCAGCTTCTGCCGGATTCTCGCTAATCGATGTTTCCCCAGCGATCGGCAGGGGATCCGTGGAGCTGTCCCGTCTCCCTTCCGTTCCGCCTCCTCCCCCTCCGTTTCCCTTTCTTTCGCTTCCGTTCACCGCCTGTCCCTTCCTTCCGTCCGTATTTTTTGATCAAAATTTGCCGGAAAAGCAAAAAGAAAAGAAAGAAACAAGTGGAAAGGAGAGAGAGAGAGAAAGAAAGAGAGAGAGAGAAAGAGAGGAGGGTATGGCCAAGGGATGGAACATGGGGGGATGGGAGGGAAGGGGAAGATGCTCAAATCCGTCCTCCGCCCCACTCAATTCACTCACTCACCCCCACTTCATCACTCAAGAAGGAGGGAGAAAGGAGCAGAACAGCAGTGGCGAAGAAGTGAAGATGATCAAGGGAAAAGCTGGAAAGAAGTTAACCTCCGCCGAGGGGAACGACCCGCCGAACTTACACATTTTGCTGAATGGGACAGAGAGAGAAAGAGGGAGAAAAGGGAGAGAGGATGATCAAAGGCAAATAATAGCAAATCCGAGGGACGGAGAAGCAATTGTTGGATTGGATGGATGGGGGTGGGGGAGGGAGAGGACACTCCATTCCACCCCGCAAGCGAGGAGATGGCAGATGAAAGGACATCGTCCAATCCAGATTATGATGACGGTGTTTGGACGAAAACAGTAAAAGGGGCACATCTTTCATTGTATACAATTAAATTAAAACTGATTGAGTGAGACCTCGTGTTTATTCAAAATTAAATTGTTATTATAAATTAAAGCTTCAAAATACAAAAGAACCCGTAAATAAAATCATAAAAATATCACATTTGGCGAAAGCAATGGTTCATTCATTGCCTTCCTACGTCCGCGATTGTCCTTTCTTCCACTTGAACAGTCCTTCTAATTTTTTCCTATAAAAAATTCAAATTTCAAACAATTTTTTAGTAAGACAAATGCATACTTCTTCACAGTGTTACCAGCAATGTCATTTCGTCGCTGCTTTTCCTCAAACACAAACCATTCCTTGGGCGTGGGTTTTAGCGAAATTAAAACGCTAAAAAAATAAAATATTAACAAAATTATCAATTGAATTACGCATTGATGATAAAGTCGAAGAGCAATGTGGCCAGCGGAATAAAAAGAAGTGCCAGCCAAAAGGTTGAGCTGGATATCATGATCGAGAACATTCCATGCATATCGGCACCGAACAGGAGATTGGGCCAAATCTAATTTTGCGAGAAATAAAAAAAATGAAAAATTAATGCGAAAATACCAATGAGTAAATGGCAAGGAAAGCGAGCCAAAGCACGATGGAGCCCAGGCAGGCAGCCACGATGGTCCAGGTCCACGAATTGCACTCCAGCAACGCCTTCAGACACACGGTGGTCACCACCAACTGAGAAATGCGAAAAAGGAAAATTATAATTGCCCAATTGGGACAAAAGTGTCACGGTGTAGAGGGTGTTCCCGAACATCAACCACCCGCCACTCCTTCCATCACTCCACATAGTTACAGAGGCGTAAAACTCAAAGTTCAAGAAGATCAAGATCAGCGAATGCCAAAGCGCAATGCCAACCCACATGAAAAAGCGCTGAAATTGGATGACTTTTTAAGAAATTGAATTCAGCTTTTTTATAGTCTATTATTTTTAAGCCCTATATGACTTACGTGATTGGAAAATGCCAATTCGTGGAAACTCTGATAGAGTGCTGGATGGCGAAGGATAACTCGTTGGGAGAAAGGCCGGTCGAAGAGGCCAAGGATGATGGGAGGCCAAGCGGTGAAAAACACATTGAACAAGGCGATGGTCCAGTCCTCGAAAATGGTGAGACCGGAGAAAGCGGAGAGAAAGGCGAACCAAAGTTCAATTATGTACAGGCAAATGTTCTTGTAGAAGCTAATAGGGAAGGAACAGGTTCATTAGAAGTAGAAAAAAAATAATTTTACCTGTAAAGGATGACCTTGACACTTCTCGCATAGTTCCAGGTTCCTGGAATAAAATAATTTAAAAAATAGAAAAAAATTTTTTTCCTGGAATAAAATAATTTAAAAAATAGAAAAAAATTTTTAAAAAAACCAATGACCATGGACGAGGAGAAGTCGGCACAGAAATTGGAACTGAGCGAGGGAATAGTCACTGGCGGATGCTGCCTTCAGTCCCTCCGCACCGCTGATGCCCACCCCAACATTGGCTGCCTGGATCATCGCCACATCATTTGCCCCATCGCCAACGGCCATCACAGTTTTGTTGCCCAATGCTTTTACAATTTGCACAATCTCTGCCTTCTGATGAGTGTGATAAAAGGTAATTATTTAAAATAGAGAGAGTCAATTAATAAGCTTTGTGTTTTTGGTCAATTAAGTAAAATGTCGAAATAATCGTAATATTTAAAATAGTGGTCATTGTATTTCTGATTCAAACTACCTGCATAGGCGTCATTCGACAACAAATCACGGAATGGCAATTGGCTATCAATTGAGCAAAAATTTCTCGCGCTTCTCCAACCACCGAGTGATGCATACTCGCCCCATCAATAACAAGTGCAAAGTCAATTTTGTGTTCCAGAAAATGTTGAGACTGTAAAAAAAGTTAAATTTGGTATCGAAATAAGTAGGAACAATGTCATATCATATAGCCCATTAAAAATTGTAAATCATTTCAAATTCGAAAATTATAGTATGAGTATACCAGGTCGTATCATAAAAAATGACCCCTTTGGCATTTAAACGAATATAACTCCAGAAACAAAGCTTCAAAAAATCTAAAAACTTGGGAAATGATACTCCTACATCTCCTCTACATTTTTACTTTTTGGACCAATTATCATGTCTATTGAAAATCTCGAGAAAAAAATTTCGGAAGTGGCCTGGGTCAGAAATGACCAAACCGGTTTTTCGGTTTAAAACCAGTTTGTTTACCGGGAATTGAGCGGTTTATATACCCAAAATGTAGCCCATTGGATGCTGCATCGACTGCAAAAAACCGCATCTCGATTGGTTCACTCATTAATTTTTTATGAATTTTTCAAACTCAAAAATCGACCAAAAATGACCATTTTTCTTAAGAGATTTTATTGAATTTTCACTGGAAAAAAGACAAATCGACATAAGCCGATTTCAATCCAAAATTGCAAAATTCATAAAAAATCAAAGAGCCGACCAATCGAGATGCGGTTTTTTGCATATGATGCAGCTCTCAATGGGCTACAATATGGGTATATAATCAGCCCGATTTCCTGTCTAAAACCTGGTCTTAAACCCGAAAAACCGGTTTGGCCATTTTTGACCTGGACCACTTCGGGAATTTTTTTCTCGAGAATTTCAATAGACATGATAAATGCTTTAAAAAACAAAAACACAGAGGAGATATTGGAGTTACTTTTCACAGGTTTTTAGATTTTTTGAAGCTTTCTTTCTGGAGTTATATTCATTTAAATGTCAAAGGGGTCATTTTTTATGATACGACCTGGTAGCGTGCAAATTGGCATTTATCTATTTATTACCCCTCAATCCCCAGAATTTACTTGTTGTGTAAATTCTTGCAATTTCCCGAGCACGGCATCATAGCTTTTCTCAGTCGACACCATCAACTCAGTTTCCTTTGAAATAAGCGAAGATGATTGAGCAATTTGCACGGCCGTCTCCAACTTGTCCCCGGTCAACATCCAAATCCGAATTCCGGCTTCCAACAAAGTCAGAATGGTCTGCGGAACATTCTGAAAATTTATTTGTCAAAATATTGGCATAAAAATGCAATTTTCTACTGACTTCCTGTAACTTGTCCTCAATGGCAGTAATGCCCACAAGTCGCAAATTTTGTTCAATCTTTTCGGCGACATTTCCAATTTTTCTTTCTCGATCTTTAATGGAATTTGTGGCTTCCTTGAATTCGCGGGACCATTTCTCATAGTCAGCCGGATTCAGATCAGCCGATGCAAAACACAGTGTCCGATAGCCTAAATATGGTTCAATTTCGATAGAATTAAAAATGGATTTGGCAATTTTCAACATGTTTTTGCTTTAACCTAATAAAAAAAAATATTTCCGAACCTTTTTGTGAATAATTTTTGAGTGCTTGTTCATAATTGTCCAGCATAATCTTGCTATTTAAATCAGTCGAAAGTCGTTCAAAAATGACATTGTCCTGGAATGTGCTATTTTGTCACAAATATACTGATCTAATAAACTTACCGCTCCCTTGCAAAATAACTTAATCACTGCTTCGCCGTTGCTATGTTCTCTCAGGATGACACTCATCCGTTTCCGATCACTACTGAATTCAATCACATCCAATAGTTCAAATATTCGATCGACGCCATTCTGCAAATTAATTAATTTTTAAAATTTGAAAATTCGAATACCATCGTGATGATAATTTTGTTAGGCTTGCGAGTATGAAATACAAAGCCCAGATGTTGGGCACCGCGAACAAGAGCACCCTCATCCGGCGATGAAGCTTGGAAACGAATTAGACCATTGTCTTCTCGCTCCGGAACAACTAAAATTGCCATTCATCTTATCAAATAAATTATTCTACCCGTATGACATGTAGCCAACATTGTAAGAAATTCCCGAATTTGCTCTCTGTTTTGATTTTGTTCATTGAACAAATCCTGACTGAGAGAAGGGTCGTCAAAATCATCCTTAAATATTGTTCCTTTATGCTTATTTCTCCGAGTCCCAACCTTGTCATCATCTCCGTAGTCAACATTACCAATCTGACATCTCTTAAACGTCATGATGTTCCGCGTCAGCGTGCCAGTCTTGTCTGTAATAATTTGAGGAAATTCATGTCTTGGCTAAAAAGTACCTGTCATCAGATACTGGACTTGGCCCAACTCTTCATTCAGATTTGATGTGCGTGCATTTGCTTGCGTGTCCGTTGCCTCGTCGTACATGAGAAGATCCTGAATGCTTTTGTTGCTTTATTTTCAGTTATTTGCCTCTTATTTGTCTCTAAACCACCTGGTTGATGTAATTGGCTTGGAAAAAGCGCACAATTTCCAGCGTCACTTGCAGAGAAATGGGAATGAGATTGTTGTAGAGAATGAAGAAGGTGAGTGTGTTCCAGGCCCAGCCGAAGGAATAATGGTCCCCAAATTCAAGGTACCAATGGTTGTCTAGCAGCCAATCATTGTACAGCTCGGCACCGATTACACTGAAATTTAAAAGGGAAGCGATAGAAATGGATAGAAAACCGCAATTATTATATTTACAAATTAGATTAAAATGGAAGTTTTAGGAGTAATTGAATGAGATATAAAAATCCTTTTAGACCTGATAATGGTGATCACAACCAGCATTATGAACAGGGCAATCATGCGCTTATTAGTTAGCGTGTCAATTCTCGACAGTTTCAGCGGGGTTTTCGCAGTGTTCATCAGCAAACGCGAGTCGTGTCCTGTGTACACAACCACACCGAACACCCATCGACAATTCTTCAACTTCGCTCCTCGCAAAAGAAATTGATGGATCGCTTTAAAATTAATTAAAAATGATGCAAATTTTAATTATTTATTAAAAATACTTAGGGGGAGTTTGTCATTTCCAATTCGCATTGTGCCGATGAATTCATTAACTTTTCGATTTGGCAATTCACATTCGATTTCCGCTCTTAAGCTTTTCAGTGATTCTTCTGTATTCAGACGAGTAGTAATAGGATGGGACTAAACCAAACCAACTCCTATTTACATTAAAAAAATTTGTCTGACCTGCCGAATCTTCAAATTTGTTTCACCATCCAATTGAGCCGTTTCAATGTAAGCTAAAAAAATTTAAAAATTATAAGGAAAAATTTGTTTTTTTTAAATAAAGTATCATTTTTCAAACCCATTCCCATCAATTCGCTCGAAGAAAGGATCACGATGTCCGCCGGGAAAAAATTTCCTTCATTAATTTTCACAATGTCACCGACCTGTAACTAAAAAAATAAATAAAATTAATTCAATCAAATAAAAAAAATGATCTACTTTTTTCCATTTGGATACCCGAAATCGTCCATTGCTGCCCAATACTTCAACTTTAAAATTATTCACTTGAATATCAATTTTTCTTCTTTTCTAAAAAATTGAAATTGGCCAAGTTATCCATCAAATATAATATATTACAATATCTTCAAAAATTTCTTTCACCGCAGATACCATCAAAATGAAAAGAAAAGGCACAGCTGCTGTATAACGACCTGAAAAATTTAGATGATTAGGTGGAAAGTTAAAATAATATTCAAAAACCTGTCGGGCTGACTCCAGGAATTTGTTGTAAGAGGACAATGACCAGGAAGAACACATTGCTATATCTCCGAAATTGCTCAATCAGGAAACGAGGAAAAAATGTAAGCAGATTGTATTTGCAAGTGCTGAAAAGGGAAAAGAAATTGAATTGAATTGCTCACTGATGATGAGCTATTACCATAAACAGTGCGGTGCATATTTTTATAAACAAAAACGGGTGTGAATGTATAATAATGTAAAGCTGGATGAAAAGCAAAGCAGTGAATGACCGGTCCAATTAGCAGAGAATCGATTTACAATTAGCTATTTGCGAATAAGTTTATCCTTATTTGACATATTCCTTATCCCTCCATGAATAGTAATTTTTTAGTCGATTAAATTTTTTATTTTTTAACATTCGTTTAGTTTTTTAGTGTCATCTTAAAATTCAAAAATATATATATGTTGTAGCCGATATCGAATTTCAGCCGAAGTCGACTTCGGCTAGCCGATATCGAATCGGCTAGCCGAAATCGAATCAGCGGCTAGCCGATATCGAATTAATCATTTGTGGTTGAGTGGAGGTGATAAAATTCACCCCACATCCTCAGGCGTGGGTTCGAATCCTCGGCGAGGAAAATTATTTTATGGACTGAATGAAGTCTGAAATCATAGAAAAAATAAATAAAATAAGTCGAAAATAATTTAAAATTTTCGGCTGAATTTTTTCGAACATGATTAAAAAACTCGTGAAAATTAAAAATCCATCATTGGAATTTTTTCTTGAAAATCCGACATGGGAAAAACCAATAGAACGCCCGGAGTCGGAGCAAATTTTTTTCGGAATCGGAGCAAAAATTTATGATTTTAACAGCACTGCTGTCACTGATTGGCTATCTACCCTAACCCCCGAGAACCCGCTGAAATAAGATTCTCCACTATCAGGAAAATACCGCTAATATTTTAAATTAAATTTAACAAAAATGTTAAATCTAAATTAAATGTGCTATGGTCAAAAATTATTTAAAAATTTATTAAAAATATAAATTATTTTCGACTTATTTTATTTATTTTTTCTATGATTTCAGACTTCATTCAGTCCATAAAATAATTTTCCTCGCCGAGGATTCGAACCCACGCCTGAGGATGTGGGGTGAATTTTGTCACCTCCACTCAACCACAAATGATTAATTCGATATCGGCTAGCCGCTGATTCGATTTCGGCTAGCCGATTCGATTTCGGCTAGCCGATTCGATATCGACTACAACATATATATATATAAAATCCAAAAAATTTCTTAAAAAATGGCGGGACAAAATGTCACATAATNTTAAATTTAACAAAAATGTTAAATCTAAATTAAATGTGCTATGGTCAAAAATTATTTAAAAATTTATTAAAAATATAAATTATTTTCGACTTATTTTATTTATTTTTTCTATGATTTCAGACTTCATTCAGTCCATAAAATAATTTTCCTCGCCGAGGATTCGAACCCACGCCTGAGGATGTGGGGTGAATTTTGTCACCTCCACTCAACCACAAATGATTAATTCGATATCGGCTAGCCGAAGTCGACATCGGCTAGCCGATATTGAATTAATTGCAATTGATTCGATTTCGGCTAGCCGATGTCGACTTCGGCTAGCCGATGTCGACTTCGGCTAGCCGCTGATTCGATTTCGGCTAGCCGATTCGATTTCGGCTAGCCGATTCGATATCGACTACAACATATATATATATAAAATCCAAAAAATTTCTTAAAAAATGGCGGGACAAAATGTCACATAATTGGCTTTTTATTTTCTCACAAATTTTAAATGCATATTGGTGAGTTGTGGAATTGGATACAGTTGGAGTGTTCGGCGGTTTAAGAATGTTTCATTCACTAAAAATGACCCCCCGGAAATATGTTGCCATTTACCTCCAAATGATTTCCAAACCCGATAGATTTGTTCACTTTACTATTTTTTGTGCATTTTTACATATGGACCGCACTGCATGGTAAAATTTGGAAATTTTCACCCTGACAACCTGATCTGATTGGTGCAATATTTGTGAATTTGCTTTCTGTTCACTATGATGACCCTCGATGCATTTCCTTTTGACCGATTTGAGAGTCGCTCAACAATACTTCTTCTACGTTGACTGCCGCGATTGTTAAATGGTGGAGAAGAGGAGTCCATCGTGGACCCAGAAATGTGATGTGAATCTAGTTAAAGGGAGACATGTAGATAATATGGTAGATAGATAATCGAACACAAAAATAATTTACAAGATTAAAAAAAACCATTTTTAATTATCAAGCAGCATATCAGGGGCAAATGAGAAAGAAAATTCAAAGTCAAAACAGATCAGGAAGGTAAAACATGAAATATAAATGGAAAAAAATTTCTGATGACTTTTTTAGTAAGTTTTACCAATAATTTCATGATCAAACATGATTGGAAAAAATGACCTTTAAGAACGTATTTTATACTAATAGTTTCAATATGAATCTTCATTTCATGAAATACATACAATACATACAAATGGTATATCGTAAGGGACAATTAACCCGACACAGCGTATTACAATGGCAATAGACCCATAGAGACAGATCTGGAACCCGACATACAAACAAACACCAGATTTGGGAAGGAAAGGGCCATTGACACATAGAAGACAAAACAACGCCAATGACACCGGGGGAAAGAAAGAGCTGATTAGCGAGCAAATGGGAACGGACCAATCCATCAATGGCGCCGTCGTCGTCAATCATCACATTTCGTCTATTTGCCCGACTTCGATGTGCTGCCGGCGGAAGATTCGGACGTTTCGGAGTCGGACTTGGATCCAGAGCCGGACTTGGTTCCAGAAGAGCTGCCACCAGGGCTGGATTTGGATCCTGAAGAGCTGTCGGAGCCGGATTTTGATCCTGAAGCGCTGCCACCAGAGCCGCGGGATTTACTACTCCCTGAGCTGCCCGTCTTGTCGGAAGAGCTGCCACTAGGTTCAGTGCTGTCTTCCGATTCCATAGCTGCAAAGGATCAAGATGAAATAATTCAAATGTCAACCAAAAAAGGAAAACATTGGATTCCGAATTCCGACCCAAAACCCACCAATGACAGTCCGGGCGCCAATGTCATGCGGTGGTTGGCCGGGGTATGGCGGCGGCGCTCCCGGAGGCACACCCATCATTTCGAGAGCAGTGTGAGTGCCAGGCTGATCTGTCATTACCATCGGCATTCCCGTCGGTTGCATAGGTGACGGTATTGGCGGTTTTGCTTGGGACATCGGTGAAACGCCAGTTGGGGTGAATGGTTCGTGAGGAAGTCCAGGCTTTTTGTCGGCGGATGGCTGCTGAGAGACGGGAAAAAGGCCATAACGAGCCAGACCCAAAATCCCCTGGACTCACAAGTGATTGTGCAGGTGCATCAGCTGCTGGCGGAATGATCGGCATTTTGGCAACAGTCGCCTCTGCTTCCTTCCTGCGACAACAGCAGCAACCGATGATGAACAGCACAGACGCGCTGGAATAATGTAGGAAATGAAACGCCAATAACAAAAACGAGTTGAGACACCACTCACAATGCCATGTAGATACCGGCCACAATGGTGAGTATGCCGAAAACTTCCGCAAAGCTCTTAAAGTCCGGGTCGTAGTATTTCTTCTTCTCGCCAGCAATCATATCGCTGAAAAGGACGGGAAATGTCATTGGCAAAGTCGAAGGCCATTGCCCCGTAACTCACAGTGCAAATGAACGCTTGGTGCGAATTTTGGAAGCGTAGCGAGAAGACAGGGCGCTTGACAGAAGGTCATGGCCGACCATGGGCAGTCCATCCGCCGCGTCGAAGAGCATCAGCGCCAGCACGAACAAAGCAAACGGCATTTTGATGGTCGCCATCGTCGTCCTTGGAGTCATGGTCGGCGATCGGAGTAGTCGATGGATTGATTTGCTGGTTGACTGTTGTCGAGTTGTAGTTGGAGAAATTGGCGCGCAGGATGAGAAGAATGGATGGAACACTGGGCTCGGGGTTTCTTTTATAGTTGTGGATCTGATATATGAATGTGTGAATTTTGCGATATTCTTTCACTTTTGTAAAAAGAAAAATAAAAAATAAAGAACTTCAAATTATTAACAGAAATTGTCAAAAAACACCAAAAATAGTTAAAGGGCAAATTTTCTTTTCAGCACCAAAATTTCGAGTTACTTATTATCGAATGGAAGCCGTATTTTATCTCATCGCGATTCTTAAAAGAATTTTACGTCCTACTGTATCCACATGCGTACTTCATTGCCTTTTTGAAAGAGCGCGTAATTTCTTTTTTTTTAATTCAGAGAGAGAGAGAGAGCCGCTGCCGCAAGATTCGCCTATACACCAAATTTCGTCTACGCGTCTACGCCAAAATCCGTCTACACCAAAATTCGTCTACTCACTCAGCCAAAAAAAACCAAAATTCGTCTAATAGCAAATGCCTTTG
>LDKF01000213.1:35204-54418 GCA_001026735.1 Rotylenchulus reniformis | reverse complement strand
CCCTGGGCCATTGTTTATTTGCACTGCCGAAACCACCAGAAACACACACCATCCTCCACCCATCCATCCACCCATCCGTGCTCCAGTTGCCATTGCCCCCGGGGGACCAATGGCCAATCACTTAACTTTACCATTTGCAGCTAAAATACCCCAAAAAAACGATTTCCGCGAGATTTTGTCGAGAATCTCGACCAGCGGAGCTTAGATTCCCAGTTCCAAATGAGAATGTTCCCACGTTCATTTTCAGTCAAATTCATAATTAATGCACTTTTTATAGCAAAAATGGAAAAAGAAAAGAAAGCACAAAGAACAAATGAGACGAAGACGAAAACGAACGGCCGAAGGACCAAATGAATCCGGCAGAAAGTATAGCACGGAGACGAAGAAGTAAGTGGTGGGATAGGATTGGGCCAAATGAAGCGGAATGGCCAGAAAATGAAAATGGCCATTTAATGACCATTTGGGCCAAATTGTCCCCCAAATTTCCCTCAATGCATCCAAAAATGAATCTGTGGAAAAATGTTCAAATAGTCCACGCTTTTCATGTGGTTTAATTTCGTCCTTAAACTATGGATTATTCCATCGAATGGCCCTTTTTCCTCCCCTCACTCCACAGTATCTCTCCTCCTCCTCCTCTTCCTTTGTCCGCTGTTTTGGCTTCCGATGGGCGCCGGCGCTGCCTCGACCGGCGGTGGCGGCGTCCATTGTCCCCAATGGGTCAACGACGAGATCCAACAGTGTGTGCAGCCGGTGGCCGAGTTCGCCAAGGCGCTGAACCGACAGCAACAGGCAAGGGGCAGAGGGGAGAGGGACCAAGAAGTACCCGGGACCCTAACTTCGGAAGGTAGGACCCAGATCATTGGCCAATTCATACGGAGTCCATTTTATGGGGCAAAAATTCGCTTGTTTGACCATTGTTAACAGAATTTGTACAATGTTCCCGAGATTGGTCGGTCCCTGATCACTGATCAGTGTGTCCCTTCCCCCAAAGGTGGCTGATCAGCAGTCTTCCCCCCTCTCCCCCTCAATGCCGTCCTCGGCTGAACTTGGCCAAGCCCTGCAATGGCCCACCAAGTTGGGTGCCAATGTGTTCCGGGACCTGTGCCGGTCAGTGACTGATCCTTCCCTTCCCCCGACCATTCTCTGATCCGATCTTCGCCCTTTCCAGATTGATCGGCGACTTTGAGCTGTGCGTGGAGGGGTACCGGGACAAGTGCCGGAGGCACATCACCATCAACCTCATCGAGGCGTCCTACGGGTTTTTGTGCAACGAAGGACACCAAAGTGATCAATGATCGGGGGTGAACAAAATGATCAGGGAGGGAGGGGGTGGGAGGAGAAAAGTGATCATTGCGCGGATGGGTCCATTTTGGCCAAAAGTATCATAAAATAGGGAATGATCAGGGATCAACATGATCAGAGAGAGGAGGAACGAAAGTGATCGGGTTAATTTCTGCCAAAAAATATCCAAATAGAGAAGTGATCGGGGGCCAAAAACAATGATTTTGACTGAGAGGGCCGGAAATGATCGGTGATTAGAGGGAGCCAAAACTGACTGGACCCTTCCCCTCTCCCGGTTCAGCTTTCATGGCCTCCGCGGAGTGTCTGATGGAGTTGGACCAGAGGCCCAGCGTGAAACAGTGCCACGATCGGACCCTGAGGGACATTGAGCAAGCCAACCGGGACCAGAGCGGGCTGGTGGCGCCGAAGTTGGACAAAATGTGCAGGTTCGATGGGGACAGGGGGAGAGAAAGTGATCGGAGGCCAGAGAATGGCGCAAAAATATTTTCAAATTTATTTGGCAATTTCCCTCTCCATTAGTGCCCTCAACTTCTTCTCGGACTGCGTGCGGCAACCGATCCGGCAGAGTTGCGGAAGGGACGCGTGGCGAGTGATTTTTCGGGTGCTGAAGGACACCACGAGGACACTGATGCCGATGTGCCAATTTGAGGAAGAAAATGAGGAAGAGAGAGAAGAAGTGAACAAATCCAAGGGGAAAGAGGAGGAGGAAGAGATGAGGAAGATGGAGAAGACGACAACGATGGGATGGGAACGGTGGGAGGAGGAGGATGAAGAAGAAGATGAGGAAGGGAATGATGGGAGGGAGGAGCACCACCAGATCCACTACGAGTCGGCACAACCTCAAAACGGCGCAGTGATCCGTTGGTCTCCTCCTGTGGCCGCCGTGCTGATCATCGCCGTCGTGATCATCCATTGTACAATAACACCCCAAATGGTTTTGGCATTTTCTTGATTTGGTCATTCTCTTCCGAATAAAATCCCAAACATTTTCTACGCCAAATTTCATTTATTTCCCCGTGAAATTGACAATATTTTGCGCCCTATCGCACTGTTCTTGGTCGACCACACTTCCTCCACCACGCGGAAGAAGCCCTGGGTAAGCACAAACTCTGTGAAGGATGGGATGCTGCCGCCGACGCCGAAGTAATAGGATTTGGCGGCCAGAAGCCTGAAAAATAAAAATTTCAAAAAAATCATCAGAAAGACACTCACAATTTGCCGTCGGGGGCGAGCAGTGATTGGACCATTCGGTGGAATGGTTCGTAATTGGACTCGTTGTAGATGGTCTCGGAGGCCAGGACCAGGTCGAATCTGAAACTGACCGAATCCAGGGAAAAACCCAAATATTTTTAACTTTCTGGGCCCAATTTGCTTCAGCAGCTCGTTCCCCCATTCGCCGGCCACAAGAGTGCATTTGGCCGGGTCCGCCCCGTTGAGCGCAAAATTCCTTTTGGTGAAAGTTTCGATGACAAAATCATTCTGAAAGGTAACAGAAATGTAAGGAAAAAAATGAAAATAGATACAAAGTCCTGAACACACACAGAGGAGGCACCCCTGGAGAGAGCGAGAATGGAGGGAAGAGCAGCACCGCAGCCCAACTAACGGGAAAAAAATTACGATAAATTAGACAAAAAGATTTCAAATTGGGCGCCGATTGAATTGATTTGAACCTGGAATTTTATGAAGCGAATCTTTCATTGAAGTGACAGAGAAATATAATAGCAAAAGAGTACGCAGGGAAAAAGTTCATAAAGGAAAACTTTCTCTTCAAAAAATTCTAGAGTCAAAAATAAATTTCCAATTCAATGGAATTTTGGGCCGATTTTACCTCCAACACATCGATTCCAGCAAGTTCAGTTTCGCGGCACAGGAAATTGCAAAGGTCAACGGCGCATTCCCAAACTTTGAATCCGCCTGAAAATAGGTATAGTTGGCAAAGTGGAGGGGACACATGGTCCACACCAAAGGGACCATTGGTTCGACGCCTCTCGCGGTTTTCATATTAATTTAACCCAAAATGGGCCGCCTTGACCGCAAAACATTTATTTTTTGATATTTTAGTTTGCTGGTTTTTTGGGGATGATTTGGACCTTCGTAAATGCCTGCCTCCAAGTCGGAATGTCCATCGGTTCGGCTCACCACCAGGTTCCCTCCGCCACTGTTTAGTCCCTCGCCGATCATCCCCTCGGATGCGTAAATTAGTTTCGTGCCGTCCTTCAACAAAATGCTTTTGGCCTCGCTCATCGGCTGAATTCTGAACTTTTTCTCGGTAAATGCCCTTGACCATATATTTATAGCAAAATTAGGATTTTGTAAAATAAAAAACACAGCAGGCAAAGGATAAGTATTGGTTGGTTGATTGGTTGGTATTATGTATCTGGAAATTAATCGGACGGAGGAGGAGGAACAATCACATCTGATCGTAATCAAATCTTTTGGTTGCCGACGAGGGACCGAAGCGATGGAAAAGTTTGGCAGCAGCCGAACCATTGGGAGCTGAAGAGGTGGGGAAAGGGGACTTGGAAAGTATTTTTGGATTATCACAGAGACAAATCGGTGACAAATTCAGTGAGAGACTAATTAGGACAATCTACAAACACAATATTAAGAAAGAAAGGGAACTAAAAAGAAAGTACTAAAGGAGAAGGAAGGAAAGAGAAGAGGAAAGGAAGAAGTGCATAAATGCATAGCATACAGGGACCAAAAGAAAGTAAGAGCACATGGAATAAACTCATTCGGCGGATGTGTGTGAAATTCTGACTGATGAGGAAGAAATTAAGGAAAAAAGTTGATTCTGATCTTAAAAAGTAAGAAAGAAGAAAGGGACAATCACGAGGGAGAGGAGAAGAGAATGTTGGCAGGATCAGAAAGGCGCTTGGCGGGACATCAGCCGCTGTTGCTGCTGCCGCTGGGGCGTGTTGCTCATCATCGGGGAGGAAGACGCCGTTTGTTGGGTTTGGAGGTGGAAGCCGACATTGGGGTGCACCAGTGCCTGCACCACCGTACCTGGGATCCAGCTCTGGCAACGTGCCTCCTCGCGGCGCAGCACCAAACTGAGCTGCTCGGGCGGGAACTTGCACACCGTCGCGATCACTTTGGCCAATGTCTGAAAAAGGGTTGGTAATTTTTGTGGCTATTTCTTAAAAATCGAAAAAAGTAATCTTCCGATCATTCCAAGACTCTCCCTTTAAATCTGGCAATGCGTTATAATTCCAAATGTTTATTTCAGCGAGTTTGGCACAACAACTCACCACACTTTCTCGGCCCAGCGTCTCGCGCTCGGTCATGTACCGGTACAACACATTGCGCAGATATTCGGCTTCTGTGGGTTCAGCAAAGTTCAAATGGTCGCTTGCGCTGCTGAGCCGAGCGGTGAAATTGCGCTTCCCGAGGGCGGGGGATGGCGAATGGGTCTGAAGGAATAAAGTGAAATTCCATTTATTTTTTCGGTCGATCCTTAAAATATGCGTCTCTCCCTCCTCCTCTCTTCCCCCACCTTTGTGCTTCCGTTCTCCTGTTGCTGCACTAACATCCGCAACCTTTGCAATTCCTCCTCCCGTTGCTGCAGTCGTTGCCTCAGCTCCAGCAACTCGTCCAAATCAACGCCCTCGCCGAATGAATTGAACTGTTCCCGGGAGTGTTGCCTGTCCACGCTGTTCTTCTGCCTCTGTTCCTGTTCCTCACGCAATGTTTTCAATTCTTCTTCGAGTTTCTAAAATTCCAATTTTTTATTGAAAAATCACAAAAAAGTCACCGAAATATTAGCATGGGTCTCCGCCAACTCGCAGTCCTTCTCGTTGATGTCATGGTAGAGTTGTCGGATTTCGGACTGCAAATCGGCACTCGCCTTCTGTCGTGCCTTCTCCCACTCCTCTGTCAATTTTTATCATTTCCCATTTTTTTTAAATTTATTTTTTCATTTCACTCACTTTTTGCTTTTTCCGTCTCTTTTTTGTGCGTTTGTTGCTCTTCCGTCAGTCTCCGTTCCATTTCTTTGTTTCGCTCCATCGCCTCATCCCTGTCGCGCTCCATGGATCGGAGTTCAGCGTTTAGTCGTTCAATATCCGCTAATTTTTCTAAAAATTTAATGAATTTATAGTTTAACTCTATTAATTTGAATTGTTTTATTATATTTATCATTTCCCCTACAAACCCTTCAGTTGGGCCTCCGTCTGCTGTATCCTTTTCAGCTCCCTTTTGGCCGTTTTCAGTTCAAGTGCCAATTGTCCCTTCTCTTCCTCTGTCGTGCCAAGTTGCTCCTTTAGTTTTCGGACCTGGAATTTACCCATTTCATCATTTTTGTTCCATTTTTCGGTCTCTACCTGTTCTTCCCCCTCACTCTTCGCCGTCTTCATTCTCTCATTCATTTCACTCTTTTCCGTCTCCATCTCTGCCAACACTCTTTGCTTCTCCTTCAGTTCTCTCTCTTTCTCGACCCTGATCTGTTCCACCTGGCCTTTCATCTCTTCCATTTCTTTCAGTTTTTCCGCCTCTTTTTCCTTTGCATTGGCATTCTGTTCAATTTGTGAATTCAATTTCTAAAAAATCAACTTTTTATTATGATTTTTAAAAATATCCACTCACTTTTTCCATCTCTTCCATTTGTTGTTGCAATTTTGTGTTTTCTTGGGTCAGTTTGTCCTCCTTCTCATCATTTGCCTTGCTTCTTGCGCGTTCTTCATCCAACTCCTTCCTGCGTATTTCGATCTCTTCCTTTGATGCATCTAGGGTCTTCTGAATATTTTTTTATTTTTACAATTCAAAAACTTCTTTTAATAAATATCCCCCGTTTCCCCTCCAATTCTTGCCTTCATCTCCGTCCCTTCCGCTCTGACTTGTTCCATTGCCTTCTCCGTCTCCTCCAACTTTCTCCTCATCTCCCTCTTCTCTTCCATTATTTTTTCCATTTCCCTTCCTTTTTCCTCCATTTCATTTGTCATTTTCCGCATTTTTTCCTCCAATTCTCCGCTCATCTCCTCCTGTTCCTTCTGTGCTTGTTCTCCTCTCCTCAATAATTCCTCTTCCCGTTTGCTCAAAAGTGTGCTTAAGCGTTCGCACTCTTCTTTGAGTTGTTGATTTTTCTTAAAAGGAATTAATATTAAAAATTAATTCTAAAAAGGTGTTGTTTTCTTTAAACCAATCCCTTTTTCGTTTCTTTTTTTTTCATATTTTCCATTCCCACACCTCTTTCGCGTGCTTCAACTGTTCCCTGACCTCGTCCAATTCCGTTTGTTTTTGGCCAATTTCCCCTCTGAGTTCCGATTCCAATGATTTGAATGTGTCCAATTTTCCTCTCATCAGTTCCCTCGTCTCCTCCTCTTTTTCCGCCATTTTTCTTAATTTTTCCATTTGCTTTTGGATTTCTTCTTCTTGGCTCTTAATCCTCTGATTCAATTTCTCTATTTGATCCGTTTTTTCTGCAATTTTCGCCTTTTGGCTCTCTGATTCATCGATAACATGAGCTTTTTCCTAAAATATTTTATAAAAAAAACTATGGTAATTATATAAATAATTTACCCTTTCGGCCTCCCTTAATCTTTCCTGCATTTGGCCTTTCTCAGTCTCAACATTTTCCAATTTTGCCCTCAAATTCTTTAATTCCTCCTCTTTTTCTGTCAATATGTTCCTCATCTCCTCCAATTTGTTTTGTGCTTCTTCGTCGATGGTCCCTTCTCTATCCTTTATTTCTTGATTCAATCGCTCAATTTGCTCAGTTTTTTCTGCGATTTGTGCCTTTTGAGCTGTCAATTCATCGATCAAATTGGATTTTTCCTAAAATTTCAAAATCGAATAAATGGGAATTCCGTCTGAAATGTCTTGCCTGTTCTATTTCCTTCAATCTTTCTTGCATCCGTACGTTCTCTTCCTCAACATTGGCCAATTTTGTTCTGATCAGTTCCCTTTCCTCGTCAATCCTTTGGTTCCCATCCTTTGTTTCTTCTGACTCCATCTGTTTCATCAATTTATCCCTTTGCTCCTCTTCCATCTTCTCTTTTTCCCGATTGGCTAATTCAATAATTTTCAAATTTTCCTTTAATTTCAAATATTTATTTTTCCTTTTATTTCCTAATTTTCACCTCTTTGGCTGCGTCCAAATTGGCCATCAATTCTTCAATTTTTTGCTCTTTTTCAGCAAGTTCCCTCCCCATCTGATCCTTCTCTTTTTGCTTTGCTTCCATTTCCAATTTGATCACATCCATCTGATCCCTGCAACTTTGAAGTTCGTTGTTCAGCCTCATTATTTCTTCCGTTTGCTTCGACAAATTATCCCTTTGCTCATCCATTTTATTGAGGAGGCTTTTGTTTTCCTTGAAATTGAATCTTTTTCAAAGTCCTTTTCCCAAATTTACCGTTTCCAAAGCGGCCAAGTTGCTCTTCAATTCGCCGACTTCCTCTTCCTTTTTGCCCATTTTGGCCTCCAATTCCTCTATTTTGACCTCATTTTGTCTTTGATCATCTTTTGCCTCTTCTTTCCCAATAAATTCCTCCCTTTGGTCATAAAATTGTTTCATAACCCGTGAATTTTCCTTAAAAATATAATTCATAAAATGCCAAAATAGTGCGTATTGTTTTTTTTTGCCATTTTCACCGTTTCCAACTCCTCAATGCGTTCTCGCAGTTTTGCCATCATCCGATCGTGATCAGCTAAACTTGTTTTCCGTTGCAAATCGCTTTCCTCCACTGCCAATTGCATTTGCTCTTCCAATTCTTTCACCCGTCGCCCCCATTCTTCGTCCTATTTAAGAATATGTAAATTGGTTAAAAATCAACGAAATTAATTTACTTTTTTCTTTAGTTCAGCTGATAAGATTGTATTATGGCGTTTTTCCTCACTTTCTTTCACCAACTAAAAAACGAAATTAAAAATAATAATTTTTTTTTGTTCTTCCCCCACCTTCACTCCTTCTTGCTTTGCCTGCGACAACTTCTGGACCATGTCAGCCTTCTCCTGCTCCAGTGCCATAATGGCTTTCTGCAATGCTTCCACCTTCTCCTGCCATCTCGTTTTGGCATCGACATCTTAAATTGCCAATTTACCGTAATAATTTGTCTTTCAAGATCCCGCTCTCCCTGCTGTTTCCCGGACCTTGCTTTTCCAGTCCGTGACACTTCTCAATCCACCCCTCCAGCTCCTGGTCCTTTTGCTGAATGGCCGAGTGCATTTCGGCCTTTGAGGTGGCAATGGCTATGGTCGTCTTCTCCTCGCAAGCCGCCATCCGCTGGGTCCATTCCTCCTCCTGACGGTCGAATCGGCCTTTCCACTCGGCGTTCACTTTCTCCGCACTTTTCTGATAATAAATGTATTTTTCAAGTTCTAACACCAAAATTTTAAAATATTTCCATCCCACCTCCTTCAGTGCGTTGTTCTCTTCGCTGAGTGCCGAAATACGCTCTCGATTAGCTGTGATCTCGTCCTTGCACTTGGACAACAAATCCTGCAGTTTCTGTATTTTAGCAGCTGATGCCGACATCTAAAATCACTCAATTTAACTATTAATTTTGATTAATCGGGGTTATGCCTTCTCCTCCTGCTGCTCCATGTCCCTGCATTTTTCTTGCAATTCGCGCCGTTCTTCCTTCAATTTGGATATTCTGAACAGAGCTTTGTCTTGTGTTGAAGCCAGCACCATCTACAAAAGATGATCAAAAATTACCAATTTATATCACGGGGTTTGGGTGACAATCCGAAGATTCGAACATTCCTTTTCCTTCCCGACTTACACGACATTTTTCGTTTTCTCGCTCAATTTCCCGGTACGACTTCACCAGATCCCTGTACTTCTGCTTGTAATCCACAGCTCTGCCTTGCAATCGTTGGAAGATTGAAGTGAGCTAACAAATCAACCAATCCGTTATGCTTCTCTGATCACAGAGACTCGCCTTATCGCTCGGCACATTGTCCAAACTGCTCAGATCGGCCACACTCCCGGCGTTGCTTTCCACATCCGACGAAATGGTGTCCAGCACCGATGTGCTGGGATGGCCATGAGGGGGCAAAGTGAGGTTGGTGAACGAGCTAAAGGTTGGATAGATTTTTGGGAATAATGTTTTTAATCGAAATTCACATTGGGTTGGGTTTGAAGTTTGAACCAGACTTCTTTACCTTTCATTGCTCTCCAAGGAAGCGCCGGAATGCCGTCGTTGCCGAGCAGTACCCGCAGATGAGGAGGGTACATTACCATCATCGCCAAGTTGAAGGTCCATTTCATTCTGAACAATGGGTTGGACCTTAATTTCGGATTTCGGGGAAATGGACCTTTTCATCCTCCAAACTGATCAGCGTGTCCTCGTTGGTGGTGGACCCCGGTCCCTGCTGTCGTTTGTTCGTTGATTGTTGGACTGAGTTCAGGGCATTCTCCAAAAACTTTCGCCCCCTTCCACTGATATCACTCCCGGCATCGCTCTGAATAAATTTCAAAATGCACTGGAAATGTTGAAATTTAGGGCCCACCGCATTGGATCGAACTTGTGTGGCCAAATTTTCGCCGTATTGGGAAACCGTGGCCTGCAGTCGTTTAGCCTCGTCTTCCAACTTAGATTTAAGCCCTTTAAACATGTATGGCCACTAAAGAAATTAAGTTCAAAATTATTAAATAAAAGCAAAATTGTATAAAGATATAGTAATCGTATATATAACACTTGAAATTTTGAATGAGTTATTATTTTTTATTTTAACAAATGTTTAAATCTGTGCATCTGCCGTCTTCGCTTCCCTTCTCTTCTCCCTCCGCCTCTCCTTTTTTTCTCTGCCCCTCTCCTTCTTTTCCCCTTTCTCTCCTTCCTTCCGCGTTTTCACTTCTTTGTTTGGTTTATAAGTGTAAGTGCCAACAGTGTCAATGCAATTTCGGGCCAGAAGACACATGTCCGCGAAGTTGCTGGCGCTTCGCATCAGCGATTTTTGATCATCGGAAGAGAACTTTCTGAAGGTAAATCAAAGCGGAATTCCGAGAAATATTTAAAAATTTTGAATTTTTGGGATTTAATGGGGTTTGACAACTAAAATTAATTTTTTTTAATACTTACGCAACAATGACCGACCCTTCCAAAAGCAATTCCCGCTTAGTCCGGCTTCTTTTCGGTTCTTTATCCACGGAGAGTGAATTGAAAACTAAAATTTTTCGACGAAAAAATTTTGTTAAAATTTTTCTTAACATTTATGAACCAAAGATGAATAAAAGTGGAATAACTCACTGATTTCAGCTTTTCGCCTCTCCGCAAAATCGAATCTGATGCATCTGAAGGGGACCCATCCAACTACAAAATTCAATAGCGAATTCCCCGAACAGACATTGAGTTCGAGTAACCATTCCCGTCCTCCGGGCCATTCTCATCGATTGCTTCTTCCTCTTCTCCTTCAGTCGATACATCCGGTTCCCGATCAATTTGTTGCATATCCAAAGGAAAACGAATTATTTTTTTCGAAAAAGAGATCAAAAACGTGGAAGGGAAGAAAAAATGCTAAAAGAAGAGAGATTTAATTCAAGGGAAATGGAAGGAACCGACTACGATTAGTGAGTCAAGAGGACAAATTGTCACCCAACAATCAGTAATCCCAATTTTAAAACCAACAAAAAATTCTCAAATGTTCCCATCCATGCCTGCCAATTGAAAATATTTTTTTGAAATGTATAAAGTTAAACAAATAGAAGTCATTTTTGAGCATAAATAATTATGAATCTGCAATAATTGAACAAAATGTAATAATGTCAAAGTGCACGAAAAATGTCAATGCGGCAAAGAGAGATAACGAAAACATAAATATGATGATCATCAAGATCGAGTCCACGGTGCATAATATTTTCCGAATAAATATCAAATCCTCATTTATTTATTGTCCTTTGTTTCGCTGATCAGTCGAGTGCCGGTTCCGGCGCCTTCTTAGGAGGTGTGGTCGCCGTGCCAGCACCAGTCGTGGCTTCCTTCTTTGCGTCTCCAGTGGCAGCATCTACGAAGAAATATTTAAAAAATGCATTAAGAAAAAAAGCTTTACCCTCAGATGTAAAAGGCGATGCCCCTGCCATGCCTCCAAACTTGCTACCGAGCTTTCCAAGCAATTTCTGCACATTTGGGTCGCCCATGTGCTTCATCATACTCGCCGGATTCTGCATGATCTCCATAATTTTCTGAAAAAATGATTTTTAAATGGTTTTTTTTTAAATTTACTATTTTTAAACGACCTGAATCAGAGATGGGTCATTCTTGATTGCATCCATCAACTCAGGATCATCAGCCAGATCCTAAACAACCATTTTTATGGGCTAGAATGTTATTTTTCACACCTTGAAGAGTTCGCTGAAAGGACCCATATCATTGGCATTGAAATTGAAGTTCATTCCGGAGTCTTCCTTTTTGGCCTTTTTGTTTGCCTCTTGCGCTCGACGAACACGTTCACGTTTTTCGCGTAATTCCTTTTCCTCCATATGACGCTGTCTTGCGCGCTCATACTCTTGCAATTTCTTGGCCTGAAAATGAAGGAAGTTCATCATTATTACAGAAAGCAAAACATCTGGACCAAAGAACAACTGGATTAAACGTGAAAGCTCTTGAAAAGCTTGTTGTTCATAATATTCAATAAAAGATTATATTCCCACAGCAAATCGACAACTGCCGAGGTCAATAGAAAGTGAATTTTGAGAGGGGTAAAGAGATGGAGGACAAATGGGAAAAAGGACGATGAGTAAAAAAGAGCCCCTCCCCTTATGCTTGATGGTCTGTCAAGGCGGAGGATGAGCATTAGAGGGGAGCAAGAGAATCAAGGGTCCAAAGAGTTTGTGGATTGATTGGATGGAGGGGAACATAGGAGCAGATGTGTTGTCGTTTGGTTGAGAAAAACGGCGGTGGGGAGGCTGTCGAGAGCAAAAAGCATCGGTGGTGGCAGAGGATATTCTCCGTCGCCATTCTCTGCCAGATCGGTCTCTGTGGGTGATAGGCCGATAAGAAGGTAGCACGTTATTGTTTGTGCCAAATGACAAAATAAAAATAATTCAGAGACATCGATGGCACTCGTCCTATATCTCTTCTTTCTCAATGCCTTTTTGGATGCTATAATTGCTGGTAAGAAGACTGATAAGGTATTAAAATGTTTAAAAAAATCAGATTCAGATGGACCCGGAATAACCATAATCGTGGAAAGGAAGTGGGAAAGCAGAAATATTCAGTCACGCGCAGAAACAACAAATAATCGTATTATTTCCATAATTTGTCGATTCATTTAACGACCAGAAAGCTTTTTAAATTCAGATTTGTCCAAAGCAAGAATTAAATGGGACATATTGCGATTTTTGGATGTAGAAGAAACAATTGAAGGAGAAAACAGAAAAATGAGCAAGGAGATTTATCCAAGGATTGTCCAATTTGGTAATACAAATTACTCAAAAATGGTAAATGTAAAGCGGAATTTAGATGGACAAGGAATAAAATCCATGGTCCAGCTTTACCAGGAACCATTTTGTTGGCAAAGAGGGATTTGCCATGTGGATGAGGAAAGCTTGATCAGTGAATATGTCTTATGTGGAGAATACATAAAAAAGGATATGAAAAGATGCCAAAAGATTGATGACAAAACAATCAAAAGATATGCTACCCCATCGCCCAAGACGAGAAGTTCACCCGGAATAATAAATTTCGCTGAAGGAGCACCAGGTGCAGAAAAATGGAAAATAAATAATAAATTATTAAAAATAAAATTGTTTTATTTTTATAGATGGAAGTTCAGATCAGGAAGAAATTAGCGAGGGTGATCAAAGACGACTATGTCAATATCGTGTTTCTTGTTATGAGAAAATGGGATTCCATCATCTTACCGAAAAACAAAGGCAAAAGCGCGGCAGAGGAGGAGCAGTATTTTCTGCCAAATTGGCACCACCACCAGGAAAAAAGCGAACAATGAAGCAAATGGCGAAAATGGCTGTGCAAGAAGTACAAAAGAAGGAAGCAAATATAGAGACAAAGAAGAGGTTGGACCAGACAGACGGAGAGACAGTGTTGGCCCAATACTTGAGCGAAAGAGAGCGTAAAATCCAGTGCAAATACAGGAAGAGTTGTTACAAAACTGGGAAAGTGCCGGAAATTGAAGGAAGTGCATTGCTGAAATGGTTAGGAAGGGCAAAAGAACAGGAAAAGGATGAAGAACGGGAAGAGAAAAAGGAGAACAAGCGGAAGATGATGGAGGGAATGGATGACTACCAACAAAAACTGTATTGTCGATACCGACCCAGTTGCTATGTCAGTGGAACACGAGCAGAGGCCACGGAAAGGGAATGGAATTGGAATGAGATTGAGCTGGACTTTGGTATCCAACAGAAATTTGGAGAATATTGGTCAAAATTGAAGAAGATGATGAGAAGGAGGAAAAAGCCCGTCGAGAGCAAGGATGTGGAAGAAAGGAGTGATGGTGAAGAAGAAAAGGAAGATACTTGGGATGACACTCGACGGAAATTGGAGTGCCGATACAGAAAAAGTTGCTATGAAAGTGGAGAACTGCCAGAAGCATTACGTCCCGTAAAAATTGAGAAAGAGGAGAAAGTCAGAGAAAGTGTGATGGATGGTAAGAGAGTGCCGACCAGTGTGAAGGAGCTGAAATTGTTCTGCAAGTACAGGAAGAGTTGTTATATGGAAAGTGCAGCTGCAGTGAAAAGGTCGGTGGAAGAGGAGGTGGTACAAAGCGGCAAAGGAATGAACAAAAATGAAACGGAAAAGGAAGCAGAGGAACGACAACAACAGATGGAAATCGAAACGACGAAAAAGACAATGAAGAACAGTGATAAGCACGAGAATATAAGAGAAGAGGTTGGAAATGAAGGCCAAGAAGAAGAGAAAAAGGAGGAAGAAGGGAGGGAAGAGAAGGAAAGGGAAGATAAAGAGCAGGAGGAAGAAGGAACAGAAAAGGATGACGAAGAGGAAGAAGAAGCCAAAGAAGAGGAGAAGATCGAACAAAAGCAAAAGGAAGAGAAGGAAACATTGGATGTGGAAGTAAAAGGAAAGAACGAACAAAAGCAAAAGGAAGAGAAGGAAACATTGGATGTGGAAGTAAAAGGAAAGAATAGAAGGATCAAGAAGACGAAGAAGGAAGAGGGTGATGGATGTAGGAATAAGCTGGCGGGTGATGTCAAAAATGAAGAGCCGATAATAAAAATGAGGCTAAAAATGGAAAAGGAAAGGAAGAGAAGAAGCATGAAGAAACTGCCAGTCATAAAGGTGAAGGATGATGAGAAAAAAGAGGAAGTCAATGAAAAGATGAGGAAGGAGGAAGAGATCAACTGGGAAGAAGAAAAAGGGGACGAAGAGAAAAAGCAAGAGGATGGGGAAAGGAAAGAAGAGGTGGAACAGGAGGAAAAGAAAGAAGAAAAGGAAGAAAATAAAACACAATCGGTGAAGAAAGAGAAGAAGCAAAAAATGTCAAAGAAGAAATATCAACCGCAAGTGAAAGAGAAGGTTGAAAAGGCAAAAGCATGGTCAAGAAAGTGGGAAGGACTGTCAAAGGAGCAAAGACTGAGATGTCGGTACAGGAAGAGTTGTTATGCGACCGGAAATATCCCAAAGGGCGAAGAAGACTGGTGGGGATCAGCAACAACGGAAGAGTGGTGGAATTTGGAGGGAATGTGGGCACTATTACCAAAATTGTATGAGGAAAAAGTGGAAGGAGAGGAGGAAAAGTGGAGGAAAATCGAAGGATGGGAAAGGATGAGTGAGAAGGAGAAGATGTACAAGTGCAAGTACAGGCAGAGTTGTTATGAGGCGATGGAGAAGAAAACGGCAGAGGAATTGCGCCGAAATGAGGAAATACCAAAGAAAAAGGAGGAGAAGAAACCAAAGAAGGCAGCGGATATGACAGCAAAAGTTGTGGCCAGAAAAGCAGACAAACAGAAGAAGGATGAGATATTGAGAAAGGAAGCATTATACAAAAGCGTGGACTTGGACACGAAATTGCAATGTCGGTACAGGAAGAGTTGTTATGAGAGTAGCGGAAGTACCAAGATAACAAAAAGCACAATAACCATGGTGCCAAGAAAGAATGAAACGACCAAAATAACAACATTGCCTGAGGGTCAAAAGTGCAATCAATGGAGGTTATCATGTCGAGAAGTGATGGGCTTGCCAATCAAAGAGAAGGCACCGATTGGGCCGAACGGGAAAAAATTGTGTAGGAAGAAAAAAGTGGACGAATGATACAGAGACGGAAGAAAAAAATCACATCAGTTTGTATTTATGTTGAAAAATGCATAAATGAGATGTTTAGCCAAAAAAACTCACGTTGGGTTCGACTTCTTTAAGCCACTCGTAAGCAGTTTCGTCGTAGTCCACTAAAAAATTATAATTATTTTAACTATAATTATGTATATTTATGTTAAATTATTACATTTGCATGACATGGCCAAATCACGATGTGCTTCCATCCAATTTCCCAAAAATCTGCAAAGTTAAGAATTTTATTTTTTGTTTAATTAATTTGCCAACCGATGAGCACGCCCTCGAAATTTGTAAGGTTGAGCGGAGTCCGGATTGATAGAGATGGCTTTGTCACAGTCCTGGATGGCCGCTTTCAGCTTGTACATTTTGAGCAGAGTGCTGATGAATGGAATGAGCGATTTTGTTAGCTTGCATTGATAATTATTTCAACTTCTTACTTGGCTCGTTTCGCATGGAGAATAGCTGAACCGGGGTTCCGTTCGATTGCCTTGGTGAAATGATCCAATGCCTTCTGGTAATCACCTGAATATAGTTTAAGAAATTTGTTTAATTCAAGAAAATCCCTAATCATGATAAGTTTTGTTAAAATTATTTATAAAAATATATGACATGAACAATTTGCAAAAAACCTAATTTACCTTCACTGAATGCAGCCATTGCGATGTCCCGATCTCCATTGGCTCTTTCCTGGTCATCCTCGCTGATCTCCTTGTCTGGATCGCCCATCAGAAGCTTCAATTCTCCGGTCTGGTCATCCACAATCCCGCTGTTGTCCAATTCTGGCAATGACAGTTCCGGTTCATCTTCTTCTTCCAATACAGGAGACTCTTTGCCGCCATCGTCTTCTTGTTCCTGCTCTTGCTCTTCAACCTTTTCGGATGTTGATGAGGATGGTGGGATCTTTGCACCGAGACTTAATTATTTAATTTTGATTGGGAAATGAAAAATCTTAACCTTGATTGCATATACCTTTCCAAATATTCTCTATAAAAGGAGAATTGTGGCTGATGCAAGAGAGCTGGATTATCCTTGCATAGCTTAACAAATTGCTCCAATAAGTTCACTTGGTCGGCGGACATTATAAGAATTGAAAAATGCAATAATCCTTAAAATCTAATATCAAAATTTGTGTGTATTACTAGTAGTTAAAAGGGGGTTGGGGTCATTTAGGCGCGGGGGTCGTTTAGGCGCCGCCATTTAGGCGCGGGGGTCATTTAGGCGCCAGATTTTTCTTGAAAATCCGAGACCTCTTGAAAATTCTGTCTTTAAAATATTTGAAAAATCCAACACTTATGAAATTTCTTTATAATCCTGGGCCTTTTTGGGCAAGGTCAATGAAATTTCTTAAAAATCCAGCAGGCCTATAAATTTTTGAAAAGTCGAAAGAACCTTATGTCTGTGAAAAAATCTGGAAAAATTAGACCTGTGAAATTTTTGGAAAATTCAAGGCATATGAAAATTTTTTGTACTAGTAAAAAGATGATGCCTGTGAAAAGGGGCCCATGAAAAATTGAGGCCCATGAAAAAATTTGAGAAAATCTAGGACCCATAAAATTTTTAGAAAAATCCGAGGCCTGTGAATTTTTAAGATTTTTTTCGAAAAACCTGAGGCCTGTGATGTGAAATTAAAAAATTGAATCCTAAGGCCTGTGGAATTTTTTAAAATTTTCGAAAAAAACAGGCTTGTAAAAAAATTTCATCCTTGGCGCCTAAACGACCCCTGCGCCTAAATGGCCGCGCCTAAATGACTCGATTTTTTAGGGGTAAATTTTCGACCCTTTCTGGGGGGGGGCTATGTAGAAAATTCTTTAAAGTTAATTTTTAGGGGTAAATTTTTTAAAAGTTGAAAAAATTGATTTTACCAGAAAATTTTTCAATAAATTAAGGGGGTGCCGGCGGTCCCGATAGGGGCCGCCGGAGAAAATTTTGGAAAAATGGATCAATTTCTTAAGGAAATTGGTCATTTTTCTCGTCCGAAACAGGATTTTCACTGTATTGAGGGGTGCCGGCGGCCCCGATAGGGGCCGCCGGAGAAAATTTTGCAAAATTTAGACGAAATCAACAGCGGGGACCCTTATGAAAATTTTTCGATCTGGCATTTCGGGGGGAGGGCTTCAGCCCCCCCTAGCCCCTCCTCGTTACGGGCCTGCATTTTATCATCATAAAAAAATTCAAAATTTTATAAATTTTTCACATGCCAAAATAGATAGATAAAAATATTTTTCTCTTAAATTACCAATAAAGAATAAACTTCCCATAACCCATAAGCCGTTAATCCCGTTAATTTAAATTTTTTGTCAATACATTTTGCCAAATTCAATTTACAATTTCTCATTGAATCATTGAACGGAAATTTCTAGGTCTTGGTCATTCTTGGTCAAAATACCAAGACACCGGACCAAGAACCGGAGTGAGGAGTCGACCAAGACCGGGCCCGGACCAAGAATGCCAAGAAATTTCTTGGTCCGGAAAATTCTTGGTAAATCCAAAAAACCAAGAAACCGGACCAAGGCCTTGGTTTTTCTTGGTCCGGTCCCGGTCTTGGTTGGAGGTCTACCCAAAACCACATCCTAGGGTCAGTTTTTGTTTGATGTAATGCGTCATCTGACGCAACTTATTGACGCTGACGTCAATAAAACTTGGTATTACATATAACCCGATTTTTTAGATGATTTTACAAAAAAAATTTGGCGTCAGCGTAAATAAGTTATATCAAAATGGACGTCGGCATCGGATTCTACGTCAAAAACTGACCCTAGGACACGGCGCACTCATTCCGCCCAGTCATGCAACCTCTATTCTCTCATCCCCTCTATGGCTCAATTGGTTGTATAATATATTTACAATAGGAAAGAACCCGAGTTCGAATCCGCCACGCGTCGAATATTTTTTTGAATTATTATTGAACGAATTCTGGAGTTTACTTGTCACGAAAAATTTTCCATTAAATGCTTCACTTTTTTAGATTCCGAGCTTCACTCGGGGGTTTTCGAGGGTGCTTGACACGATGGCAGTTTCAGTTTTTCTGAAAATGGAACAATTTTTGGCAGAAAATCGATTTGGCTGGCTGAAAATAGATGTTTTTGGCTTATTTTTTATCTAAAATATGATTATTCGAATCAAATTATGATTTGGTATTATAAATAAAATATTTTTCTACCAGTTTAGTCAGTAAAACTTAAAAACAAAACCCGAATTCGTCAGAAATTTTGACGATTAACATGAGAACCCAAATAATTTGGGTAAGATACATGCTACATAAATTTAAAAAAATCAACTGGGATTGAATAAAGTGGATTACGCAATATAATAATATAAAGATGCTTTGTATTTTGCATGTGTTAAATAGAAGCATTTATTTATAATGGGGAAAATAATTGTGAATTAAAGCCTTTTATTAATGAGGAAAGAAATTAATAACTTTTTTTATTTATTTGAATTTGGCATTCTGTTCGGTTGCACACTGATCCGCCGTGTAGGATGTGATTTTGGACCATTTTTGGGTAATCGAATTTTTTTCAAAAAAGGGGGGCTACAAACCACAATATTGCCGCAGGTTTTTTCTGGGTTTTTCCTGGTTTTTTCTGGTTCTGGTTTTTTAGTCCAGTAAAAACCAGAAAACCAAGTTTTCTGAAAACCAGATCCAGAACCAGGGTTTAAAATTTTTACGAGATCTATTTTTTTATTATATTTTTTTCTCTATTTTTTTTATTATATTTTTT